>OY365816.1:7167776-7317776 GCA_959347315.1 Bimastos eiseni | reverse complement strand
CACTAAAACTGGGGGCCGGTGCCCCTATGCCCCCCGCTTGTTACACCCTTGGATAGGGGCCTGTTCGCTGTGTTGGCCCGTATCTGTCGCTATAAATAAGCCCAATGTCCTGTTTTTGTGGTTATTGGCAAACTTGAAACGACAAGTAGGCATGTAGGCATTCAAAGTAGAATATTTAGCGTAATTGGCAGAAGGAATAAAACGATTAGTTTATAATAAACAGTGTTTTAGTTATCAGAGGCTCTATTTATTATGTGTCATATGTCACAGCGTCATCGTCGCGAACGTGAATGGGAAAGTATGTCCAATGCTTTCTGTTTCGTACGATATGTTCATTAAGCTTGTGTCTTTTAAACCAGTCCACGCCATGCCATTGTCAAATAAGCAGATTCTGGGTCTTCCACGACTTCGGCTTCCTTCCACTATACCCAACCAGTGTTGTATGCAAGACCTTAAACTTCAAGACAAAGACGAGACCGAGACAGTGAGGTACCGAGACTGAGCACTAGGTTCAAGACAGTTCGAGACAGTAAAAAACAAGTGATCCCATATAAAAGGCTGAAAAAAACTAATGTATCAGTTTTCGGGAATAAGGTTCATTTGTAATTTCAATTTGAAACTTAATTATAATGTATATTGTATAAATTCCAAAGAACAGTTTGTATATTGCAGAGTTTTATCTTTTTCGATATTTCTTCTTCGGCCTAGCGCAAAATTTTAAGACAGTTAACGCGAAACTTACCGAGACCGCTTGTTCGAGACAGAACAAGACTTTCACTTCAAGACAGTTTTTAAAAATTCGAGACACTACCTCGAGACCGAGACCGATACAGCAGGCTTCCGAGACCGAGACACTAAAAAACTGTCTCGAGACGTCTCGAGACCGATCGAGACACTGTCTTGAGACCATACAACTCTGTACCCAACATCACACTGTTCTCAATACTGTCTTTAGGCTGTCTCACGATATGTGCCAGAAGTACCGCAGTTTTCGGGATTTTATGTGACTCAACAGTGTGCTGTCAACTTTCGCCATTTGATATATTTATACTATTATAGGCCTAGGTCTACTATTTAGGGACTATTATCACTCAACAATTTAGCGGAAAAGATGTTAGAGGGCCAGCAAACTAAAATATCTCAGTTTCAGTACAACACTTAACAGTATCAGTTTCTGAACTGCGCGTTCGTAGACTTTGATACTCGATATAAATAAAAATTGAAAACTTTAAAGCGTAAAAAAATTAATTGTATTGTACGAGGTATCTAGAGCGCTATAGGCCTATACATTATGAATTGTTTTCTAAAGATCTATTACAAGAGACCGCAAGCAAAGGGCTATACTATTGTAGTGTTATCATCTGCTGAGCAATGGTGATTCAGCGTAAACTGAATGCTGACTTGCTGAGCTAGTCTTTGAACCTTGTTTTCGTTCTAGCGTTCCTGAAACTTATAAGTATGATGTAATTGCGCAAATGCATTATGCGCAATTCATGTAGCTAAAATTAGCAGCACTGCCGTCCAATACCGTTAGAAGCTCTAAAAATAACAGCGAATTAGTGCACTAGTTCAAGCATATTTATTTAAATTTATTCAATACGTAGTGACGTGACAGTCTTTATCAGACGTTGATGCAGTTCGTTGCGACATAACAGAGAAATAAACGGCGAAGAAGAGTTCAGTTTGACGTTCTCGAAGAATTCAAAGATATTTCACAGACGCTCAGTATTTTAAACGCATTCAGGGTAACAATAATTAGCTTTTTTCAATTTTCGACTTTTCGACAGATTGTTTTAGCCCACATTCGTTCGTATTTTCATCATATCGGCATATGTTTAGTTTTGCTGAAATAATGGCGAGCTGATGGTTCGATGTTATAACCTGTAGTCCATCGATAACGGCGTTCGAGTCTAGTAATCATTTCTATCGTCGTTTATGGTAAAGTTATTACGTTGTAAAGTGGCGCCGCATATCAGACACAGGGGTCTACACCTATTTTGTATGAAATGAAATCTTGTAAGTTACCTTCACCTTTGGACTTATGCCAAAAATTTTTTCCCCTTAGCCATAAGATGTCGTTATATGCCAGTTCTATTCATCCAATTCCCCACAAGTGGTTAAAATGCAATTTTGAGCGAATTCCCGAACACATCTTTTCTAATAAGCTTTCGAATTCTGAAGACTAGCATAGACTAGTCGATCAATATCCTAAATAGTGTAAGAGTTTGTCACAAGTTGATGACATTTAATGCGACATGAATATTAAGCGTCGATCACAGTTTGTAGTGTTCAATGGGTGATAATTTTGGTGTCGATAATAATTTTCTTTTAATTTCAAACTGACAAGCCGCAGTACAAGTACAGTACAAATTAATTATTACAAGTAATTACAGGAGTTGAATTTCACTGTCATGCCATGCAGGACAACCATTCCATTGAATATCTCAATCAAATATCAATCAATCAATTTGTTTATTTATAGCCACAACAAACGGCAAAAATTTTTTAATATTGACCATGCATTGTTTATTTATATTGTTCCAATCGATGGCTGGCGTAAGAATTAAAATGTAATTCCGTTATGGATAAATTCATAAATTTTGACGCTAGAAATGGAGAGTGGAGAGGGCAACCTGTGTCTCATTTATTTACGTCCCATCACAGCGGACTTAACATTTACTGCTGCACGAACAAGAAAATTATAAATATTGCATGCAGGTTCAAACCCTCTGATCTAATAGGATGCCGCCTTCTTTTCCTTTGAATTTTGGCACTCAGCAATAAGTAGTTTTTTTATAATTTGGCTAACTTTTAGATTACTTTTGCGTGAAGAAACACATCACAAACAATTTTACCTTTGGTAGCTTACCCACATTTGATACTGGCGCCATCTATTTCACAGAGTCCTCCATTAAATGTAAGCACTATTGCAAAGGGTATATTTGCAATGAACTACATGCACATGAAGTAGTCACTTGAAACAAATAAAATTGGGTTTATATTGGTTTCTTTTCGTACTTGTTGAGTGCATTGCATTGAAACAAAAGGCTATTAATTTTTTTTAGTAGGTATTGATTTGAAAGTAGATAACATGAGCTGTTGTATCCTATCTCTAACCACTGTATTAAATTATCATGACCCTATTAAGAAAGCATTTAATTTAAATGTGTTCATTCAAACACAGCATTATTTAAATGATTTTCATCTTGATATTTCTTTTATATACCTCATCTGATACAAGATTTTTAATGTGTCCTTAAGTCACTAGTTTTCTTTTAGAATAATGCAGATCTTTGTGAAGACATTGACGGGAAAGACCATAACGCTTGAAGTAGAGCCCAGTGACACCATCGAAAATGTGAAGGCGAAGATCCAGGACAAAGAAGGGATTCCTCCAGACCAGCAGCGATTGATCTTTGCGGGCAAGCAGTTGGAAGATGGTCGTACTCTGAGCGACTACAACATCCAGAAGGAATCCACCCTTCACCTTGTGTTGCGTCTTCGGGGAGGTATGCAGATCTTCGTGAAGACGTTGACGGGAAAGACCATCACGCTTGAGGTGGAGCCCAGTGACACCATCGAAAATGTGAAGGCAAAGATCCAAGACAAAGAAGGGATTCCTCCAGACCAGCAGCGTCTGATCTTTGCGGGCAAGCAGTTGGAAGATGGTCGTACTCTGAGCGACTACAACATCCAGAAGGAATCCACCCTTCACCTTGTGTTGCGTCTTCGAGGAGGTATGCAGATCTTCGTGAAGACGTTGACTGGAAAGACAATCACGCTTGAGGTGGAGCCCAGTGACACCATCGAAAATGTGAAGGCAAAGATCCAGGACAAAGAAGGGATTCCTCCAGACCAGCAGCGTCTGATCTTTGCGGGCAAGCAGTTGGAAGATGGTCGTACTCTGAGCGACTACAACATCCAGAAGGAATCCACCCTTCACCTTGTGTTGCGTCTTCGGGGAGGTATGCAGATCTTCGTGAAGACGTTGACGGGAAAGACCATCACGCTTGAGGTGGAGCCCAGTGACACCATCGAAAATGTGAAGGCAAAGATCCAAGACAAAGAAGGGATTCCTCCAGACCAGCAGCGTCTGATCTTTGCGGGCAAGCAGTTGGAAGATGGTCGTACTCTGAGCGACTACAACATCCAGAAGGAATCCACCCTTCACCTTGTGTTGCGTCTTCGGGGAGGTATGCAGATCTTCGTGAAGACGTTGACGGGAAAGACCATCACGCTTGAGGTGGAGCCCAGTGACACCATCGAAAATGTGAAGGCAAAGATCCAAGACAAAGAAGGGATTCCTCCAGACCAGCAGCGTCTGATCTTTGCGGGCAAGCAGTTGGAAGATGGTCGTACTCTGAGCGACTACAACATCCAGAAGGAATCCACCCTTCACCTTGTGTTGCGTCTTCGGGGAGGTATGCAGATCTTCGTGAAGACGTTGACGGGAAAGACCATCACGCTTGAGGTGGAGCCCAGTGACACCATCGAAAATGTGAAGGCAAAGATCCAAGACAAAGAAGGGATTCCTCCAGACCAGCAGCGTCTGATCTTTGCGGGCAAGCAGTTGGAAGATGGTCGTACTCTGAGCGACTACAACATCCAGAAGGAATCCACCCTTCACCTTGTGTTGCGTCTTCGAGGAGGTATGCAGATCTTCGTGAAGACGTTGACTGGAAAGACCATCACGCTTGAGGTGGAGCCCAGTGACACCATCGAAAATGTGAAGGCAAAGATCCAGGACAAAGAAGGGATTCCTCCAGACCAGCAGCGTCTGATCTTTGCGGGCAAGCAGTTGGAAGATGGTCGTACTCTGAGCGACTACAACATCCAGAAGGAATCCACCCTTCACCTTGTGTTGCGTCTTCGGGGAGGTATGCAGATCTTCGTGAAGACGTTGACTGGAAAGACCATCACGCTTGAGGTGGAGCCCAGTGACACCATCGAAAATGTGAAGGCAAAGATCCAAGACAAAGAAGGGATTCCTCCAGACCAGCAGCGTCTGATCTTTGCGGGCAAGCAGTTGGAAGATGGTCGTACTCTGAGCGACTACAACATCCAGAAGGAATCCACCCTTCACCTTGTGTTGCGTCTTCGAGGAGGTATGCAGATCTTCGTGAAGACGTTGACTGGAAAAACCATCACGCTTGAGGTGGAGCCCAGTGACACCATCGAAAATGTGAAGGCAAAGATCCAGGACAAAGAAGGGATTCCTCCAGACCAGCAGCGTCTGATCTTTGCGGGCAAGCAGTTGGAAGATGGTCGTACTCTGAGCGACTACAACATCCAGAAGGAATCCACCCTTCACCTTGTGTTGCGTCTTCGTGGGGGATATTAAAGTGTTTAATCAGCACTGAAGAAACCTTTGAAGCGATGTTTATCTTCTCTGTTATCAATTTTGCAGCCAAAATTCAAAATTTGTGAAGATTTGAAGACGACGTTTTAAATATTTTGATTTTATTTTGTCAATCTTTAGTTATAACTTTCAAAAGAAAAAACCGTAAACTAGGGTATTGATCTCTTTTCTGAAATAACGGATAAAATAAAGCATTGTTTGAACTGTGAATTTTGAATGTTACTAATTTTTGGTTATTGGAATTTCTTGCGTTTTATTTTGGATTTGACGTGACCTTTTACAAGTTGCATTGTCAAACAAATGTACAAGTTTAAAGTAAGCATTTGCAGGTCCTTGCACTACAAGTAGGAGAACAAGTAATTTTTTAACCCATATTGTGATGTGAGAAAGGCAGTAAATCGAAATAATAGCAATATTTTTTTTGATGCCTTGCATTGTTAACCGGGTGAAGTACCAATTTGGTACGTGGATGTAGAATGGTGTGAAGGTGTTTCCATTGCTGTATCTTGGCATTTTGTGCAGCGATTTTATTTTGTATATACTGCTGGAAGTTGCCCTCGATGCAGCCGATTATGTAGGCGTTTTCGCTAGCGTAAATCCATGCACTATATTATAATAGGGTTCTTGCATAAAACCAGTTCAAAAACTTTGACGAAGTGCATGTTGTTTCTTGGGAAGCCAGTCTATATAGACTCTTTCAAAGTCCTGCAATGAGTGTCATGCATGTAGATTGAACTTGTGGGGTGGAAGGACTACGTTTATACACCTAATATCTTGTGGCAAGGCACACTAGCTCCATTAGCATCATGACCAAAATAATGTGTTATTAAGTGAGTGACCACTTGATTCAAGCCCTGGCGAGTTGTTGAATTGTTAAGTAACTTGTGTTGTGCCTACACCAGTGGTTAAATTCAGCCGGATCTGATATCCACTACCTAAAATATCCTAATTACGTGTTCTGTTTAAATAATCAACCCATACACTCCTTGTGTCACACATTTTATGCTTATCCGAATGGCAACTAGTGATTATGTCTGTTATAGATTTGTCACTAAGCCTGACTTGGGATTTAATTTTTAATATGTGTGAGATCCATCACCCCTATTTTGTATTGAGAACCGTTTTAATCGAGTAAATAGGGGCCTATATTATTTATTACACCCACACTGCTCCTGCTCGAAGGCAATTTACAATTTACTTCGAGTGGAAGTCTATCTAGAATTTACTTCGAGCATGGTCGGTGGGATGGGATCCTTTGATCACCACCGCTGTGCGTTTGTATGGATGCTGCACCACTTTGAGCGCCTCTGCACTAACTGTAGGCCTACATGCTAGCTCGAGATGTCCTATGGTGCGCTTCAAAACTCGCAGTCTGTGCTTGACATTTTTCCATAATATGCTGTTGCTGTATTTCCTCTGACTCCTTTCCTGACTGTTGACTAGACTCCTGTGCTTGTAAAGTGATTTTTCTCTGTGACATTCCCTCATAGCCCTAGCTGGTAAAAACCTGTCCATTGGGGGTAAACCCAAGCCACAATTAAAATTGATTGTTATCAACTCTTAATTGGGATAAATTGTCTGAATTGGGATAATCTTCTATAGTACCCTAATAATGCACAAGGCATCAATTAATACTAGTATTTAATAACTTGCAACTGCATGCAATTAAAATCAGATTTATATGGCATTTTAAATGATGGAAAAGCAAGAATGGGCAAGATAGTTTTGAAGCATTTAGGAAAAAGACAAACAAGTTCGTTATACTTTTCCAGAACTGTTGGACCAACGACAGTGAAGCCACTTCACTATGACTTGGGGATAACCTAGGTTACCGTGGGCAGCAGAACGTATATATATGCACAGCCAGGGATTGTATGAAACCATGACTCCACTCCCTAAGGATATAAGCACATCATGACAAAAGTGTTAAAAGAAACTGAAATATTTGATATCAGTCTTTATTTAATTCAGCACACAGTTGTTGCCAAAAACCAGAATACAGACGGCTGACATTATTTTAATTTGTCAATTATATCTTAAAGCAGATCTAACTGACAAACTCAGGGAGGTCATACGTGTGCCAAAGTGCAAGCAAAGATTAAAGCCACAACTCTTGCTTTCGAGTATTAACATACTTCTTTGGTTGTTGTGAAATGCATTCAAGGTCCAATATAGACCTAAAAACAAACCACATGCACGGTTTCAAATATTCCTCTCTGGTCTTCTGGCATAGCATAAGATGACAGGTTAAAATTTGTTTAGAAGATGTTTAGTCTGTGTTAAAACTATTGCAGATGATCCAGAGCAAGATTGATGTCCTGAGTTTCCTAGCTTCCTTTAATAGCTGTGATGGTGCCTAGTGAGACTACTCTCAGCCAATTCATTGCACAAGTCCACAACTCTGGCATTGAAGAATTTCTTCCCTAATGTTCATATTGGCTTCTTAAATGATTTATTGCCTACCTATGACCCAGGGTTGACTGCACTGTATACTTTCCAGTAATTATTGGGTGGCTTCAATTAGGTCTATGTTCCTCCTTCTCTCTAATGTTGTTAGTACAATAAGTACACACCTTTTCAACCTTTCTGGCTTTCTTCATGGCTCAAATCCTTGCAACTCCAATTTTGTGGCTCCTCTTTGAATGTCTTATTTCAACTGGTCAGATCTGAAAATAGTTCTCTGCTCTACCACCAATGATCCTGGATGGAGTTCCACAAGGCTGCATTTTGGAACCACTATTATTTATTCTCCTAATTTATTTAATTCTCATCCATGTCTAAAGACTGATCAAACAAAATGATGGACTAAGTAATATAGACGAATGGTTCATTAGGAACAAACACTCGCAATTTAGACAGAACTAACTTTATAGGTTCTAGATCACATAGAGACCTCACTTCATTGCATTTACATCTGCATTTACCTCAACCTAATATCAGGAACACTAGCATCACACAGGTCGTTTCGACCAGGTTTTAGGTGTCTAGGCCTATATATAAATGGGACGCTGTGGCGTAGTGGTTTGCCTTTGGGCAGAGAAAATATTGTGGTCGTCTTCATCATCATCATCAGACCAATATAGACCCAACACATAGCATCAACTGATTTATTGATTGATTAGGTATGGATTTCAATCATTTCATACAATACCTAGAAGCAGCATTTAAACTGGCCTAATCAGTGACATAGGCCTACACTATATATATATATATATATATATATATATATCACTGCAACTTCGGTACTGCATCCTTTAGTGACAATTGTCTTTCTTGTCATATCTAATGTAACGTCGAAGTAGCCTTTTTGCTGCTTTAGCACATTGCCTTGTGCACCTTCTTGTTCATCACCCACTGCAAATATGAAGTTAATGAATTTCATATGATAGTCGTCGTCATCATTATCATCTTCATCATCGTCGTCGTCATCGTCATCATCATCATCAGGCCAATATAGACCAACACATAGCATCAATTGATTTATTGATTGATTAGGTCCTTATATATAGAAATCACTGCAACATCGGTAGTGCATTCATTAGTGACAATTGTCTTCCTTGTCATATCTAATGTAACGCTGAGGTCGACGACGACGATGATGATGATGAAGATGATAATGATGACAATGATGACGACGACTATCACATGAAATTCATTAACTTCATATTCTTTTTGCTGCTTTAGCACATTGCCTTGTGCACCTTCTTCTTCATTACCTATTATGAGGTTAATAAATTTCATTTCATATGGACGAGGTCACGTTCTACATAATGCCATAAAATGACGCAGAGTATGCTCCGAGTATGCTCTTGGCAATAGGACACCAGACTCCATGACCAATGAGCGCATAGTTCGGATAAGGCGCGTATTTACTTGGAAAATAATAATTATTCCAAGTGCTTATTATGAAACATTGTTATTGTAGTTCTTCAAATGTGAGAATTCAGTCGGAATTTTGAATGATTGGTAAACAATATATTACATCTAGATGTAAAGTGATGAATGGCTGTTATGTGGCTCTTTCACAATACAATACAACTAGGCATTTATAAAGCGCTTTCACAAGACAAGTCTTGCACAAAAGCGCTGTGCTGCATTCTTAGTCATAGATCAGGGAGAATAGGTAGGTAGATCTTCAGTTTTGTCTTGAAAAGTGCAACGGTTGTGGCAGTGGCGTCACTGGGGTTGGTGTCACCCAGTGCGGTAAACTCTTGGTGTCACCCCTCTAGACTTTCACCATGGTCTTCTGAGCTCTGAGTCTTATTCATTTAAGCACCAGACGCTCTGCATGGTGGCACCCTGTGCCTGCTCATGTATTTAACAATGAACGGTTATGAAACCCGACTAGACAGAGCTATGTCTACTTTGTCAAATTTGCAATTTTTTTATTTTGGTGTCACCCCTTGATGGTGTCACCCGGTGCGGCCCGCACCCCCCTAGTGACGCCCCTGGGTTGTGGCTTTACGCACTGTAATTGGGATACCATTCCATTCTGTGGGTCCTGCGACTGAGTGTGACATGGGATGCACGGTTCCCAAACTTCTTGTTAGTGCGAGGTATGGTAAAGTCTCCACGCGTAGATGAACGGAGTCCTCTTGAGGTAGAGGCAGCGCATGACTACAATAGGCAGTAGCAGTAGGTCTATCCTTTGAAATCGGACATTTTGGGAAACACAATGAAACAATCGGCAAAATAATCAGCTAAGTAATCGGCTAAATAATCGGGTATCGGCGAACGAATAATCGGCAATAATCGGTATAAGCATAATCGGCAAAAAGTGATATCGGTACAGCTCTACCTAGAATGACCATTTGTGAGCGATCCATGAGATAGGATCAAAAGCAGTGAAGAGGAGGACCACTAAGACAATAGGAGATATCAAGTCGACGTAAGAGAATGCCATGATCTACTATATCAAATGCTGAAGGAGCATCAAAGAAAGCTAAGAGTGTGACATGGGATGTGTCGATGGCTGAGTAAATGTCAGACAGAAGAGATATTAGAGCAGTTTCAGTAGAATGACGAGCTCTAGAACCAGATTGCCTAGACTGAAGAAGACTTGACTGTTCCAAATAGTGAAGAAGCTGTGAAGAGACAAGTCGCTCCAAAGTCTTTGAAAGAAAGATTAGATATAGGGCAATTGTTCTGACATTGGCTTGGATCCAAGTTAGATATCTTAAGTGTAGGGAAAACAATGGCACGCTTCTGTGTGGAAGGCCTTCCGAGAACATTCTGTTGAATAAGTATAGTAAAAACTGTACACTGTCATCTAGGATGTTAACAATGATGAACGGCAGAAGTGGATCCAGTTCACACATCATCAGGTTAGATGAGAGGAGACGGCATAGACCCGACACAAGGATAGGTTCTATTTCTGTGAAGACTGAGTCTGTAGGAGTGAAGGAAGGAGCTGGCGAGCCAGCAGTAGAGTCCCGAAGACCATCCAGCTTTGTCGTAAGCACAGTCATAGGGACTCGCTGATGGTTTGATATTCACACTGTGGTATTGAATGTTCGATAGGGAAAGTCACGGGTAAAATAATGATCTTAATATATTTGATCTTTCCCCAAACCATTCTTCTGCTAAGCACCGATATGCAGCTGCAATTCGGCCATGCTTTCAACTCAAGACGAATAATGAACTTTTCAAGCTACCATTTCCATAATCTATTCCTGCACCACTCCACGACCACTATCTTTACAGACTTCAACAGTAGCCCCAAGCTAAGCTAACACCTCGGGTCGATGCCCTCTGATTCAGAACTGACTCCAAGGCGGTCCAGAGAACCTGGGTATTTTGGTCTTGATTTGTTATAACACCGATGAATAGGCTGGTCTCCCCAACATGTCTGTTGTTTGGTGCTGAGACATTTTGGAAATTAACATCACATTACATGCAATAACTATAATGTCTAAAATTTCATTCATCTAGACAATCACAAGAAATTTCAAACTGTGTTGGGGTATTGTTTAATTGGACCCACAATTGTTTGACCATCAGGTGGCCTTGCCAACAATGAACTGTTTATTATCTGTATGCAAGTCTTCATAGGCGCCAACTCCACATGAGCATCAGGATTTTTGCCTCTGTACTTTGGAAGGTACCAGGTTTGCCCCGGTATTTTTTGGCTATGTTAATGGTTAATGGTAATGATAATTATCTATTCAAACAGTTTATGCTATAACAGAGTAACAGACAATAGAGGTATATTAATAAAACAATCAAGACTCAAGCGAGTAAATAGCGTGCTACTACTTGTCAGTTCAACAGTTGTAACGATTACACCGTGCACGCATTATACCTCGTTGTGGGGCATAAGGAATGTTCACATTGAGGGGAAAACTTTGCCTCTGTACTCAAAATCAAAAGTTGGCATCTATGCAAGTTTTTCATATAAACTGGCAAACTTTCTTCTTCTAAGATCATATCATAATTCCTCCACTCTCCTTATTTGGCTTTATGCCAATTTATTTCAGTAGCCATTCTGTATACAAGCACAAAACTTTCCACAGGACGTTGGTTTCAAGAAATACTTAGCTCTATGAAATTGTTTGTCAAGCATGCTACTTCATAAAAGATTGGCAAAATGTGGTAGCTATTTTTTCTGCACGACATAGCACCATTAAGTCTTCATTCAAATTTGTATTATGACTTTTTCATATTACTGCACTAGGTGGAGTGCTGAGAATTTATTTGTGCTCATATACAATAACCATCTGTTTTATGTGTATTTTTTAATTTATTCAGTTCATACTGATATTGTAGTAACAGATGATAGCAAGTTTAATTAATAGTAGTCAAATTTAACTGTCCTACTGCTCATTTCATCAATGCCTCCTAGCAAATGGAAGGATCTGTCACAGCCACGTGTGGCATGGTGGCTGATCGGTTAGAGCGGTCGGCCCGTAATGCTCAGTGTGCGCTGAGTGAGCGGGTTCAACTCTCGTCTGAGGCGTCTCACTGTGTAAGGACCTTGAGCAAGTCCTTAGCACACAATTGCTCTGCATTGTAACTGCAGTTGCGCCGTTGAGGCGTGTGAGCACTTTTGAACTAAACTGTAAGAAGGGCGATGTAAAATAACAGTTGTATTGTATTGTGGGGCTATGGGTACTGAACCCTCGTTCTTCTGATCTTTGTGCCAGTGTGTTTACCATTTGGCCATCTTCCAGATCATAGATTCGGCTCAAAATCTAAATCCTACTGAATTTTGCTAATGTACCTTTGAAAATGCTACACTTACAAATCGCCCCTGTAACTGAAGACCTTTGGAGATATTTTGTTGGGATATGTGTCCACACATAGGGGAAAGAGGGAGTGCTTGCGTGAATGAAAATTGCAGATGCATCGTTTTAAGTAGCCAAAATATGTCTTTGCAGAACTAGTTGTGTTATCATTTGAATTCTAATGTAGATTGTGTTACTTTCATTAATTTCGGAAGTTGTATTTTCACTCTGAGCCAAGCAAAGTATTTGATGAATTTATGTTTGGTTGCTGTTAGATTTCTTGTCTACATTTGTGTCCACATCTGATAGGGATCATGAATGGATCGTCAAAGCGTAGAGTTGATTCAGTTCATGATGGCAAAAGTGAGTTTTGTATTATTTTGAAAGTTTCATTTGCTTTGTTTGTGGCTAGTTAATGATGCACATTTTGCATTGTAGTGCATGATGTCTGCTCAGTTAAGCCACTATATGTCTACAGTTGTTAGTTGGTACTGGGTAGTTTGTAAGTTGTTGTAATCTTTAGAATTAGAAACTATCAGGAATTTGTTACAACGTAGAATGAAAGCTCACTAACAAGACTAGAAGACTAGAAGTTTTGGTGACCGTCAAAGTGTTTGTGTTAAACCAGAACTATAGACTTGATGTGTGAGTGTATGAGATTAATGCTTGTACTGATTAAAGTGCTCTAAAATTTACTCAAACGAAGTGAGCACTCCTAAAGCTGTGACATGGTGTCCAACTCTTATTGTTTGCAACTAGAATATTGTAATGTTTATGATATTTCTGACCTTTGCGAGTTTGGTTATGTGGGTTATGGCACTTTTCCAGTTGCTTCACAAAAACTCTTATGGAAGTTGAAGAGATCTTTGATTTTGATTCAGTAATGCCTTGATTTTTTAGTTTTTTCTTCTGTTTCAGGTAAGAAGAAGAGATTGGAACCTACAAAACTGTCCAATCTATTGCTGGATAATTCCGTATTTGGAGAACTACTAACTGAAGCCGGAGCAGTTTTGAAGTCAAATGCGCTGTCAGTTGAACTGTGTAAGTGACCATTGTCATCGTCACCATTAGCATCATCGTAATCCTTTCTCGTCATGTCGTGTATGACAACGAGACGACACAGTTTGTGCTACAGTAAATGTCACCATGGAAAAAATTAACTTCCTGATTATTGCTAATTCTCATTTATAGAATGATGCTTTCTTAGTAGATCTGTTGTAAGAAAACATTATGACCATTTGATTTACCATTTTAAAGTTCCTGTGTCAAAGACGTTTCATAGGTATTAAGTGACCCTGGTCTCGAACTTCCATGGACAGATTGGTAGGAGAGCTTCAAGACATTTGTGAATAAAAATGTAAAGGTTTATTTTGCAAATGAGTTTTGGTGTTATATCTTTACTTTTAGCAAAAGAGCAATCTATCTTTCAGCGTTCATTGACAAGACTTTTCAAAAGACATCAAGATTATCCTCAGGTGCAGACGTTATATCTTTCATCTCATTCATTGCTCTGTCTTGTTTGGGATAAGCATTCATTTATTTTTATTTCTAGGTTTAACAACTTTGCTTGATCTGCACCCCCCTAGAATGCATTTTGAATGGGGCACTTTGTTTAAACTGATTAATTTTACTATAACTGATAACTGATTAGAGCTTAGGTAAGTTTGACTAGGCCTTCCACATTTCGTCTTTGTGTGGGACTGTGTTTGCCACAGGTAACAGCCTGCTAAATGAATTCTGAAATGTTATTTGAACTAATACTGTATTGATGTGATTGATTACATCGTAATTTACTGCTTGATTAATCTAATTTAACTGACTTAACAGTTGTTTCATTGTCTAAATCCTAATGGTCTCTGGGGCTACTCGATCCTGTTAGGTTGCCACTTTTTGGTGGGAAGGATATGAGTAATGGATGAGGCAAGGTGGGCAGAGTTGAAGAGCTGAGTGCGACTCCCATATCCTCCATAAGTTTGACTAGTCCTTCTTTCGCTCGGCGACGGCGTTGGTTAAATCAGATGTGTAATGCGATGGGCACCTTGCATGGCTGCTGACAGTCAAATTCGACTCATGCAGTGACTTTTAATCATTCATTCATGCTATGTTTGTTGCAATAGTGCAGTTTGTCAGCTTGATATTAAAAACGAAAATTATGATTATAAAGGACTTCCTGTGCACAGTTGTTACTGCAACTCTCTGTGGTGTTCGGACTTAGATGTATGCTGACCAATGAGCGCATATGCTTTGCTTGGCTTCTGCGGTGTCACAGTGGTGGCTCTTGAAACATGTCCAGTTGTCTCTTCCTCAACACACCCAAATGGAATTTATGTTTCTGGGTAATAAGCAGCAGCTGAGGAAGATCGACTACGGGGAAATGACAATGATGAACTGCTGACTTCCCTCGCTTTTTCCTCTCTACATCTGTTGTCTTCAGCCAAGAATTTGTCATTCACGAAAACGTGAATATTGTGGGTCAGGTTTGGTTAGATCCTCTGCGCCATTTGTGGGTCATTTCTAATTCGCTTTCATCCAGTCCTGTTCATACTCTTGTCGATGAATCTATCAGTAGAATTGACTTCTGTGATGCTATCTATGGGGCTTGAAGTCATGTGTTGTGTGCAGTTGTTAGGTTTGTTTGTGGCTTTTCGAGATTTGACCATGTTTCACATTATGCTTGACATACTTCGTTTGATGCCTATTTTGAAGTGCACTGAATACTTCAATCTGGGACGACTGGCAATGCAATTTAATACATGCCTGTGCATGCTTGCAGGAGTTTTGTTGCTCCGATTCAGATTTGGCTGGCCACAGAAATCATCGTACGATGACTCGGAATGAACTTTGTCCTTTTGCATGCAATTTGACAGTGGGATGATGTCTTGCTTTTTCAGTGGTTTAGCCATCTGCCTGGAATGACCTTGCTTGAGATCTTTATGTTCTTTAACTAGGGATGCCAAATCTACCTTCCTCAGTTGAAAACCATTTCACTTTAGCCTGACCTGGGCCTAAGCAGGTCTGATTATTTAGATATCATTAAAACCATCCATTTGATATGAAAACAATTTTTTTAAATTTCTCACAGGATATTGCACTTCTTGGAGTGTGCCATATTAAGAAATTGCATAGCAGAGGATTAATTGTAATTGTAAATTACAATTACAATTGGGTGCAATAACATTTGATCTTCCACCACAATACTAAGTAAACGGGCAATAAATCAGTTCAGTCGTATTGTCACACTTTGAGAATGAATGATGAACTGTTTTTGTTACCTAACATTAACATAAAGTTTTCTGTTATTATTGATTAAGCCTTTATTGTTATTATTACAGCAGTTTAATACAGCAGTTTCATGCTTAAACTTGTGAGCTGTGTCTTGATTGCTTAAGGTGATTGATGACTTTGTAACAAGACTGTCATCACAAATCGAAGATCCCAGTCGGTTTGTTTTACTCCTAGTTTTCTTTTCTTGATGCATTTTAGGTATCTGCCTTAGTTTGGCGCTGCCTTGGTGGTACTGCACCGGCTTATTTGCAGGAACTGCATCGTCCTATTATTGCTAGTAGCGGTCGAAGACCACTTTACTCTGCATTTCATGGCAACCTGATCGTCCCTTTTGCACGCACTTCCATAGTGCAGGATTGGGCTTTCTCGGTCATGGGACCTGCAATCTGGAATGGACATCCCACAGAGCTCCGTCTCCTACCTAAGAACTCCTCATCTTCATTTTAGGCCTCTCTTAAAACTGTCCTTTTCAGCCGAGAGTTAGGCAGGGAGCGCCTCTGAGTATATATCTTGAAGGGGCGCTATGTCAAGTATTTTTTGATTGATTGATTGATTTCATTTCATAAATGTTAAAATAGCTTTAATGAGGTTGTTTTCCAATTGCTATTTCGTATTTTAGAATCTGGTTTTAATGCGTTGTTTGTTTATATTAGAATTTACACTCTACTATCTGGTTACCATATCTAGGCTGATATAAGTTGAATGAATTTGTGCAAATGTGATTATATTAAGGAGCACATTGGGTCCATTTGACATTTGTTATTTGCTCTATTTAATGAAAGTGTTTATTACTTAGTTCGTCAACCTTCAAGTTTTTATTTACTGTTTTATTGTCTTTTCGATATTTACGTCAGGGTTATTTCTTATTCTTCTTTTAGGTTGCATCTGTTGTTGACTCCAACTGTTGTGGTATCTGACAGAGATGAGTGAGTTTATTATTTCTCAATAGACGAGGATTCATTTGCGATCCGTGCTACTTACTGTCAGTTCTATTTTGGAATATCTACCGATAAGTTAGAAACCATTATCCTATAAGATATTATATTCATTTACAGTAAAGACAAAAACTGATGACTTAAATGTCAAAATAACAAAGGAATGTTGTACTTTAATGCAGGGTTTCAAAGTACACAGTGCTCCCAATGTATGCTTCATTCTGCTAACCATGAGTGATGGCATTTCCCTCAGAGCTATCAACATACTGGTTAATGGGACAAATCGGAACTGTATTGTACACTAAATACTGACTTCTTAAGCAGTATCCCTTTTAACGTTCGGCCGAGTTTACATGCTGTCATAAGACATGTCTTCCCTCACCTTCGCTTTTAGGAGTCCCCGCTGTAGCGGTTATTTTAGGAGTCCCGCTGTAGCGGTTATTTTAGGAGTCCCCGCTGTGGCGGTTATTTTGTCCTTTTGTTATATGCTATGAAATTGAAATTTTTTTTATTCCAATTGAACTCTATTGCTAAATTTTAATAATTTCTATTATCATTATGGTTAATTATCATTAAGAAAATTTGTATTGTGTGCACATTAAAAAAAATAAACATGAAGCCAGTTTTGAGGCATTTCTTTAAAGAAGGAAATGAGTTTGAGCGTTGAGCGAAACGTTGATAGTCAATTTAATTCCTTTGGCACCAACATAGTTCTGCTCTGTGGCACTGCCATGAGACCCATACCCGAAGATAGCAGGGTACAAGGAGGGATGAAGATTGAGACTAGTACTAGTTGAAGGTAGGTGGAGGACTTGTAAGGATTTTATAGGTCAGACTGGCAGATCTTATTATGAATTCTTTTCAACATAGCTCGTAAGTTTGATGCCCGCTAGCCCTGTAAGGTTGTCTTAACCTTTCACTCCCTGAGGGTTGTCTGTAAAATGAGCAGCAGGACAGATAGGAACCTTGCAGCCTGCCATACAGATTATTTGACTCCTGTTAAGCTTCTTATCATCAGTTATTACTGTATTTTGTATTCTTGCTGCATATTGTCAGTTTGAATTGAGTTGAAGAGACTGTCATCTAAAAAGAGAGAGAAATACCCAAAATTGGTGCATCATAGATGATTGTAAATTAAGCATAATCTTCACTTGCAGTCTGATCCTTACAATGTGCTTTCACAGAACGACAGTCCGTTATGCCAAATTCCATCTGTTAATTCTGTGTCAATGTCAGAGTTTTCCTCAACTAAAGCAACTTCCTTTTCATTTCTTGATCTATCAAATAGTTTTTCAGAGCCAAATTCATCAAAACTATCATCATTTAGATCCAATTCCTCAAGCAGTTGATTAATATCAGTTTCAGACAGTCAACACCTCCTAGCCATTTTGATTCATTTAGGCATGGGATTTAAATATTGGATTCAGTAAGATTGTGTTTTGTGAATTGTCTTTGGTTAGTGCAGATAGAAATAAGATTTGCAGAGATTTGGCAAGTGAGGTCAAAATGTGAGATTACTATCCAGAGTTATCCCTAGTGTTTTGATAGTTTAGGGTGCAGATTAGCATTGCCTGCACTCCCCTGCAGTGCAATTTTATGTACTATGTCAATTAAGATTTTGAAGAAAAGCTCACTGTAAATGTTTGCTTTGTCTTCAGCCATCAGCAACATGGCAGTGGTATGCACGACAGTCTCATTCGTCTGTTACTTGGAATAGAAATTTTGCAGGTCGGTTGTTTGAGTGTCTATATGTTAAACTTCCTTTGATTTTCTGTTGTTCTTTTTCCCACTGAGTCAACTTTAACCTTGTTTTTGTCTGTGTCTATGGACACACAATTATGCTGCCAATGACATGTGCCATTGAAAACTAATGCTCTTATTTTATTTATGTGCTAAAGTCATCAACTTGTGAGAGGTATTGGAGTGGTGATATTTCTACGTATTTGCTTACAGATGGTTCTTAATGAATGTTAACACCTATCAGGCTACTATATGCAACACTTAGATTTGCTATAATTATTGCCTAGATACATGTACTATCATGCATATATATAGTATATAATATATATATATATATTATATGCATATATATAATTTATATATATATATATGTATGTGGCACAGTGGCCGATTGGTTAGAGCGGTCAGCCCATAATGTTCAGTGTGCGCTGAGCGCGCGGGCTCGACCCTCGTCCGGGGAATCACTGTGTAGGGACCTTGAGCAAGTCCTTCGCACACAATTGCTCTGCAGTACAACTGCAATTGCGCTGTCGAGGCGTGTGAGTGCAGATCTGAGTAAAAAAATGTTGGAAGAAGAGTGGTATCAAATTTCGGTAATAAATTAAAAAAGATATATATATACTTACATGATATTGCATGCTTACAGACAAAAGTTTTGATCAAATAGTTTTTATAGGTGGTTTGGTATTGCATGCTTACAGACATAAGTTTTGATCAAATAGTTTTTATAGGTGGTTTTGGGTGCATATAAGGTGAATGTGCATCAGTCAGTGCTTATATGGAGATGTTAACTTGTAGGGTTGCATCTAGACTCTGATTCACTTTCAGATGTCACATACTTAATGTGAAAGACTGTTTGTGCAGGTCTTTCTCCGCCTGATTTTCCCCTGTGCTGTTTTAGGTTTAGTGCTTATATTTGAATTCTGATTGCTTATTTGCATTGATCTGAGCTAATATCAAAATCCAGAGGGCAGTCAAATAAGTGAGAAATAGGGATGAAGCAGAGCAAGGAATAAGTAGTCGATGAGAAGAAAACACAAGAAATAAAGACATTCTAACTAGATGAGAAAAGGACATTATAAGAACATTTGTTCATTTCAACTGAAGGTCAATTGAGGTCATTCTTAATGATCTCTTAAAAGAGGATAAAGTCATCAGATTGTGTATTCCCAGGGTAGTTTGTTTCAACCCAGTTTACATTACAATGTGTCAGATATTGATGAGCTAGATTTGTAATAGAGTTTAGTTAGTAATGTAATATTGTTAATATGAAAACCTAAGAATTCTACTGATTTTAACCGATGATGAAATTTAGTTATATCAATATACAATGAATACTTCAAAACAGTTTGTTTTAAGTTGGTTCAGTGAGAGTTGATTGGCCTTAAGCCAATTGGCTATAAAAGTTAATTATTCATGATTCTCATTCAACCTATTGGATAGTAAAATATTAGTGTCATCAGCAAATGTGAAGCTTTGATGAGACTTTAGGAATGTCATTGATATCAATTAAAAATAGCAGAGGTCTTGCAACTTGACTAATAACTTGGTAGAATTCACAGAACTGGATGGGTGTGACATTCTTTTGACTTATTGTAGTTGAGCCATCTGCCTTTGACAATCTCTTTGTAGATATAGATTGATCCAAAGATTTGTTGACTGTTTCAGCCGAAGGTTATTGGCATTCTGTTGGAACGAATGGTGGCATTCACAGAAATGGACGGGTACAGAGTTATTTTGATTTATTCTGGTTGTACTATCTGCCTTTATAGTCTATGGTCTTACATGCAAAAATCTTGGGTAAACAGGAGAGATCCAAGTGCTTTGCCATGTATGCCATATAAAACATCTATTAATGGTTCGTGCCAGTTAGCAACTATCCATATGAGTATCATTGCTAATGAATTGGCCCAATGACATAAAGTTCTCTTATTTTTCTTGATCATTAAACCATGTCTGTCTACCAAAGTATGTTCCTTGTTGCATTTTTACAGCAAGAAAGCTTGAATAAACGATAATGCACATGGACACAGCTGCATGTTATGGTTTTTAGGATTCAAATGCTATTGCTTAAAAAGGAATTATCAGAATCACAAAATAACTGAAGAACTCCGTCTGTTTTGTGTGTTCAGACGTTCTCGTGGTGATAACATTCATGAGTGTCTGCCAAAGCTGATGATGAACCAGTTTCGTTGGTTGGACAGAATTGTTGATCCGAAGGTAAACTGGTTTCGTGTAGTTTTGATTATATCTAAAATAGAACTTTTGCAGAAATAGTTGTTGATGTCTGTAGTTGGTTTATATGTATGATGTAGGACCAAGTAACATTTTGATTTTGGAATCAGCTGATTGAAATGGGGTCTCAACTTTACGTTACTCTTTATTACGGTAGGTTATTTTGTGCTTTACTCTTGTAATTTTATAAAATCAAGTTTACTTTTTTAGCTTTACTTCTGTGTTACATATCTGATTGAACGACACATCTTTAAACTTATGTTTGTAGTGATTCTATTTTTTAGCAGTTGTCTATATTTATACAAGTATGTATAACTTTGCTTAATAATGATAGCCTCATTCTTATTATTAGCTTGTATGTATAATGTTATAATTTCCAAGTATTACTCCAACTGCTTTGCAAGGGATCTGTTTAACCCTTTAACGACCAGCGTAATTGATTATGCGTTACATTTTGCTATGCACTGGTTGTTAAAGGGTTAAGCCATGGTTGTAAGGACATGCCATGAGATGTGTTACCTGTTAAAAATTTCATTTGTTTGTTACACATCTTGAAAATGCTGAGAAATAACCTAAGGCAATGATGAAAGCATAGCAGTGATTTATCTTTTCTAGTGAAAAGATATGAATGATGATGAACTGCTTATTCTGTAGGAAGTGGTTGACAAGATGTTTGAAGTTGCAAGTGTTACGCCACTGGAAATACAACGAGAAATCATCTCATGTCTGCCAGAAATTGTCGATGACCTCCAGCATTCTGATGTTGCAAGGCTGCTCAAGTAAATAAAACAGCTTTGTATTGATTATCATTTTGATGTTCTCTTGTTTGTTGATAATTTTTTCACAGTGCTGTCACCAATTGGCTTATAATTGGGTCTGAATAATTTGCTTATTTTTTCACTCAGTAAAGTAATCTGGGTGATATCTATTAGTGAAATTAATGCAGTGTAATTGAACATTTATATAGCACCCCTTCCGGATATCTACTCAAAGCACTCTCTACACTGGCCTAAGTAATGTTAAATGTTGTTACCAATGAATATTTCACATCAGTTAGCAAAATAGTGGATAGTAAGCTGAAAGAGTTGCCAGTGGTGGGCCCATGCACAAGCGTGGAGCTAGCCAACGGATTCCCGTCGACAGCTGATGGACGGCTTGGATGTTCAGAGTCTCTGAGCCAAGTTGTGTTGATAGGAGAGAGTGACAACTGGTGATGCCATTGTCTCAATAATTGTTTCCCTAACCATCACCAGTTTTGGGCATGAGACCAAAAACTCAAGATTGAGAGGTCCAAGAACGCGATCGAGTGGTCCGGGACTGATGGACCAAGACCAAACCCAATGCATTCAAGACCAAGACCGCAGTTTTCCGGTCTCGAGACCAAGACTGAGGTCTCGAGACCACATCCATAACCACCACTGCAAGGAAATCTGTAATCAGCCAGAGATTGAACAGCAGATGGAGCAGTAAAGAGATAGAAGATGGAATCCATCCTTGCTGTATGAAAGCTAAGAACTGCACAACAATACAAAGTAATTTTAATAAGAAAATTTAATTTTTGTCATGTACTGTTTAGGGATGAACCAAGTATGAATATCTTGCCGAATTTTGCGAGTCCAATTTTGCTAAGTCCAAGTTTGAATGTTTTGTTTTGCCTTAGTTTGCATTAGGAAGTTGTAACTAGTAAGCACTAATAATAAAAGTGTTTGGGTTTTTAATTAGGTCGATTGTTATTTTGTAAATTAATGAACCCAATTTTCATTTCAAAGATCGGAGAGATTTAAACTCGGACCCATTGTTTGTCTGAGTAATGCCGAGTTCTATATAACTGGAGCCGAGTTCCGAACCGAGTTTCGGTTCATCCCTGGACAGTCCATGCTCATTGTTTCCCCACAACTGGGGCTCAGGGAAGTTGAAACCAGCATGCTATGCAACAGAGTATGCAACAGAGTCTATTACACAGTGCGAGCCCAAGCCAATAATGTAATGTAATCAAGCACTTATATATATATACATATATATATATACATATATATATATACATATATATAGCACCCCTTCAAGATAGCTACTCAGAGACGCTCATTGCACTGGCCTAAATTATGTCATAGTGAATGAGTAAAATATGCCTGTTAGCAAAAACTATGCGCAGTAGTTACTATGTCACATAGTGCTACATAATTACGTAGATCAATTGAGTGATTCTTTTTCTTCATAAATGATGAGTGGTTAAGCATTCGAGTGCCTAGCTTTCTGTGGTATCACATAGAGTATCGTAACTTATTTTAGAGATATGTTGTTAAGTAATCGTCGTCTGATGTCAACGATCCTTGATGTTTTGACTAATCTCAACCTCAGCCAGGAACTACTTTCAGAGGTATGTGCTACTGCTACAATGGTTTAATATTCAGCTTATGTTGTGCTCTTTCTTAAGAAATTTTGAAACAGAGGCAGCGTTACAGTGATGCTTGTTTGGCCTTAGCCATAAAATTTTGATTGCCTTTTAATTGTCAAGGTTTAGTTGTAATCAGATGTAATCAAAGCTTTAGATGACTGCCTTCTATAAATTCCACTGTTCAAGTATAGAATAGTAACAAAGACACCTTTGAGCTCCTGTGCCAATGAAACCTTTCCACTGGTATGAACCTGGTCATCAAAACAAGTTAAAGTAAAAACATGGGTGTAACGGACCCTCTTTTATCTGCTAGTTGGCGTAATCGTTCCATTTCCTTAAGACAGTTTTGATTAAATATCATAGATGATGTAAACTTGCCAGAGTGGAGCTCATCAAGGAGGACTCGTTCGAGTGGTTAAGCGATATTTAATTTTTTTAATTTTTTGAGTTATGTATGTAAAACTTTGATACATTGCATTTTCATGCAAGCGTGACATGTGTGCAAAATTTCAGCTTTGTAGGTCGATGGAAACATACCGAAAAAAGAGTTGAAAGAACTCCGACGAACCAACGATCCAATGTTCATGACAAACTATCAAAAACAAAATTCAATAAAAAGAATAAGAAGCTAATTAAAAAAACATAATGACAAAATTCAGCCAAGTTAAAGACAAGAGGGTAAAAAGAGGGGTAAAAATAAATAAGGTACATATTTACTTATAAAGCACCAATCTCAGTTTGATGTCTGTCTTGGTCTAACACATTATTGTGTTGATGGTTGAGGGTGGGAAATAAACTGTGGAATAGCTTCTGCTAAACCCACACAAGGGGCAATGGGACAGGAGTGAGTCTGCCAAAGGGATTATGTTATAAAGGATATCAACTTTCCGCTATAAACTTCAGTTGTAACCATATCAGAATCTCCATAATTTCGTCTGACTCATGGTTTTGATGATTTTCTTAAGTCTCCATTGAAGGCATAACACGTTTGCTGATGACTCACCTTTTCCCGTTCCAGCAAACCTTCGAGTCCTACCATTAAATAACTAAAATAAGTCTAAATGATGTTCCCTTCATGACTAAAACTGGCACCCAGATCTTTGTGAGAAGAGGTCAGCTGCTCTCTGCTATCTGTGCTGATGCACATATTTCCAACTTTTCTGATTTTAACTAAGACCTAAGTAACTATACTAAGCATTTTTCTCATTCAGGTATATGGGAAAGTTGCAGAGTTTAAACTTTTGGCAGATGATAATGTTCAGTTCAGTGTCATGTAATATATTAACACTCTAATGGCATGAGTGTGATAAAAACAACTCGGAAACCAATGGAGCTCGATGTTAAGGCGTTAAATGCATCAATGGTTAAGTATTCTGCCATTTTCAATTGCAACAACTGGTCTGCAGTTAAAGTATTACTTCTTAACTTAGACATTAAACGTTTTTCATATACTGTTAAAATTGATCTTGCCTTCGTATATAGTACATGACAAGATGTTGATTATCTGATTAAAATCACTTTGTATTGTTGTGCAGATCTTTGTTTTAATCCAGCAAGAATGAATTTTATCTTCTATCACTAAGCTGCTTCATCTGATGTTCACCTTGTGGCTGATTACATATATCCTTATTGTGTAGGTCAGGGAGACAATTATTGAGACGCTGCCGTCTGTGGAACTTGATGATTTGCCGGTGATGATTCGCTTTCTGCTTCAGACAGTCACAGCTGTTGATTCCTTTCAGGTGAGCTTTGTCTGATAAAGCCACTACCTCTCATCTCATCATGTCGGATTTTAGTTTTGCAATAGCTGTATGCTTCTGTATACAATGTGATGAATGTTGGTGTTCTTCTGGCAGAGTTGGGGAATATCAGAAGTGTCAGGGAAAGTGACAGAATTTCTTTGTTGGTCAGAAGGAAAGTTACCGAGGACAGCGTTTTGTACTTTAAGTTATAATGTAACAAATAGTATAGTGTTTGTATGCATAGTATATTTAAGTTTCTCACAGATGTGAATTACATTTGGGTATTTTGAAGAGCAATTAGAGTCGTGTTTGTAAGCATAATTGCCTGTTTTCTTTAGTATTCTTAAATATTATTGTGATATAATATATTATAATATAATATAATAATATTGTGAGAACAGATAGCCAGCCATGGGATTGCATGGCTGATCAACTTAAAGAATTTCTTATTTGGCAGTGGTTGGACTAGGAATGTTTCTGAGTAATGAACGGGTGCTATTAAAAACTTCTTGATAATAATATATCATAAATGTGGCTGTCTTATATGATTTGACTTTGGAAGAATTGCAATAGCAGTTCCAAAATTAGTCACGATCACAGGACCTATAAATAAGTCCTATAGCATCATCATTGGTCAGCCCATTTTGTCGAATTGTTCTCAACCGTACGTTTAATTTTGACTCTGTCACATGGGCATGCGAGTGTTGAATCTTGATTTTCAGCTAATGCTGTGCTGACTGACACGCTTGTGGAGAAACTACAAGACAGAGTCTCTTGTGGCACAAGGAATGGTTTATGGTTCAGTGCAAGCATCAGGCTGTTTGATGGATATAAGTGTTGACATATCTGTGCTTCAGTTTGTAAGAGGTGCACATGAGAGATACCAAAGAGCATTCGATTGCAAATTAAAAGCAGCTTCAGAGGAAGACAGGAGGGCTGGCAAGGAGAAGATTGATTAATGAGATAATGTGTTCGTTGGAACAGAAAGAGACATTCCTTCGTTGATGATGAGAATTTTTATATCGTCTCTTCAAGGGGACTACTCAGAGGCATGCGATTTGGAATGGCCTCCCTTTGCCAGCCCCTATGGGAGAGAGGAGTGTCTGAGAAGGGTTCTTGAAAGGGAGCGGAGTGTCAACGGGAGATCATTCGAAACCTGTGGCCTACCAACAGGAAGATAGGTCTCTGCCTGGTGGAGGTTTGAGCAAGAGGAACATGGAGGATGCCTTATTCAAGTGAGTGGAGGGCTCATGAACCCCAAGCAGTGAGCCTGGGGCTACATATCTCGACAGGGTAGACAGGAGCGAGGCAAGCAAGCAGTGCTACATTGAGGCAACTATGCAATACTAGATTAATTGCTTAAGGGGAGCATATCAATCAATCAATGAACTTAACCGTTCAAGATATCTACTCAGAGGCACTCCCGGTCCAACTACAGCTAAAAGTGCAGTTTTCAGTAATGAGTAGTATGTGTTGAAGATGTTTTGGGCAGAAGGTGAAACTCTTGTTGCAGCCCATTCCATGTGATTGGACATGGCAAAGGCATGGTTCTGCATCATAGAAGCGTGGGCAAGGGGGACAGTCAAGTTCCCCAAAAGTAGCAGATCGGAGAGACCTTTGACCGACATTGGCAGTGACAGGTCGACACAGCTCCTGAAGGTAAACAGCGCAGTGCCACAGAGGCAACGCCATATCATGGCAGTAACTCTATATGCAATACGCTGTGGGAGAAGTAGCCAGTGTAGGAAGTTGTGCATATAGATACATAAATATGGCTGGAGATGTGGTCAAATTTGGGTGTGTGGCCAATATGGCGGACTGCTGAGGTTGGATGCAAGCCAGGCAGCTCAGTTGGACAGCTGGGAAAGCAGCAGTGGTCATAACAAAAAAGTGGACAAAGTGTAGCGCTGGGGTAAACAATCAACTGCGTGTAGTTGGCACAGTTGATAATAACAAGTGAGGAGCAAAAGTGAGCTCCTGGTCCAGGTCCACGCCAAGGTCGTGAGCCATAGAGGAGATGACAAATTGAGGAGAGACAGTTAAAAGGGCAGCCAACTGCAGTCCAGAAGTTACATGATCCTGACAAAAAATTCCTGACCTAGATAAAATTTATAATAATGAAGAAAACTGTGATTACAACTTGACTGACGCAGGCACTTGTAGTGCCTGAAACTGCTACCATGAGTGATCTTATTGTGCTAATGTTTAAACTGTGCTGTCAATCTATACTCAATTATGTGAAACTTGTTGTGCCAAAGTTTCACTGGAACTGTTATTCTTTTGTTCTACTAAATATTGCAGTATTAGGTTTCTTGGGACTGCATTACGCTTTACTTCTGGTCGCAGTACAAGCACCGCCATGAAGCTTTTTCAGTTGTTGCCCCTTCGATCTGGAATGCACGTCTCTTAAAGATACGACTGCTACCAGGGATATTAATAATGCCTTGGTTGACAAGCTGCTCAATTATATTGCTGTGGTTGGGCTGGGAGCACTTTCAAGTAGGCTTCTTCAGATAGTGTTATATAAATTTTCAAACTAAATAAATGATATGTATCAGAAAAAGGTTTTAACTGGCTGTTATGTGTACAAGAGAATGCATGCTCTGATTTATCGATGAAACTCAGTCCTGCAATAGAAATATCTGTGAGTAGACAGAGGAAAATTAAACTGGCAATGAGACCTACTCCTAATTTATCCTTTACAAGAAGTCAGCAAGGTATAGTATTAAGTCAAGTGAACCAGTAAATATTAGGTCAAGTGAACCAGCAAACATTAGGTTAAGTGGACCAGTAAATATTAGGTCAAGTAAACCAGTGGATATTAGGTCAATTGAACTGGTAAATATTAGGTCAAGTGAACGAGTAAATATTAGGTCAAGTGAACCAGTGGATTTCTCATTTATTGCTCATTGTGTTAACATTTGTTCTCAGTGGTGTTAAGATGAAAAGAATCTTGTGATGTATTTCATCTGTAATCTGCTGTCCATGTGAGCTTAGAAATTCTGCAGTGTTTTGTACAAGAAAGGGCCAAAGGATGCTATGGTAATGGATGACAAATCTTAATAGCATAAAATTGGCCAATTAATGGATTGTTTGACAATCTTCAAACAATTCTTCGTAAACATTTCAACGTGCAATGTTGGTGATGTAGAGGTTAAAGGTGTGATTTTCATTTTTCAAATTTTATTTAATAATGCTTTACTTGTTTTAGGTTGTGAGTGATATTCGAAGCCATTTAGACTTGACTGTCATTGTTCCTATGTCTGCGTCAACTCCTCATCTTGGGTGAGAGTCCTACCAACTGCCATACTGGTCAGCTTTCTATACCAAAAACTAATCTGCTAATTACACTTTATAGAGTTTATCGCATAAAAATATTCTGTCTCCTTAGTTGATGGAGTCTGATGATATGCAATAAAAAATATGTTTTATGCATCTGATAAAATATTGGACATCAAAATTAAATTATTTAATCCATTGAAATTTTTAATTTTAGTGGCAGATACCCTTGAATTTAGTGTTGAGTGGGTTCTCAAAATATGTTGCCAATATTGTAATTTTTTTTCATTATTATTATCATTTTTATTATTATTATTGATATCACGTTAATTTGGTAATTCACCTCAAAAGCACTGCTATCTGGGAAAATGTAAGTCTTCAATTGTTTGTGAAATGAGATCAAAAAGAAAGATGTAGGTTCATCATGGCTGGTGAAGTGAATTTTATTGAAAAGGACTAGTTTGCAAAAAGACATTGAAATACAAGTCTTTTGGATAGGTGGGACAAAGAAATATCTGACTAGAATTGTTTAAGTTTATCTTGATCGAGTAAAACATGATAGGTTTAGCTTGTTAGACTGTAAGGTGTTATAAAAAATAGGTTTGTTATAAGATAAAATGTATGAAATGAAATCAATTCCCAATTTAGCAAGTGTTTAAACACAAATCTCATGATCTGTTGACTGCCTGCAGGTCATCAAAGAAGAATGAAACTGTTCGAGGTAGTGTTGCACTGATTTTAGATGCAATACAGTCAGGATTGCGCTTTCAGAAGTTTGTTGCTGAGGCCTGGTTAAAGGTTCGTCTTTTAATTTCTTGACACTGTTCATACAGAAATACTCCTACTGTGCTCTGGGTGTTGTATAAACCACAGTGGTTATCTTGCTGCTGTAAAATTGCAATGTGAAGTATTTATTTAAGAAAGGAACATGTATGATTTCTTCATTATAAATATGAGGATGATAATTTATTTTTTATATGGTTTCCTGGTCAATGTCCTGGGAACTAGGTGACACGTCGTGTTGTAAGTGTTATGTTGAGTTAAAGGTTGTCTCTGATGTCTTGCAGCTATTCAACTAATAAGACTGATTAAAATACGAGCAAAGTCGAGGCCATGCAAAACTATGTACATTATCCCATTAGCTAGCTAGCTAAGAGAATGAATGTTTTGAATTTTCTGAACCTGCTGCTTAATGTTAACTAAGAAAGGGTAGGCCGTGTTTGTGGGACCCATCGGTTCCTTAGTTAGTTTCTTTTCCTATTATCCCTCCTCTTTGCGTACTATTGTTTTGTTACGTATTATCATCATTGTGTTCTACTGGTTGAGGTGATAATAAAGCATTTGGTTATGGTGACATTTTCATTCATGCACAGTCAGTTTGAGCTTGATGTGAACATTCAGTTATTGTGAACCTTGGCTATGTCCAAATGTTGACGAAAATGGTTGCACTATGCAAAGTTCTGTTGTATATGAATGGACTTTACAAATACACTTTAGCGTATAATTATATATATATATTATAATTATTATTGAACTCATTTGATGGTGATGATGAGTTCTCTGCCAAAAGGTAGGTCCATAAGATTTTACGCCACCCGGAGATGAGGTGAGTGAGGTGGTTTCCCGTTGCCTTCCTCACAGACAATTATGGGTGAGCAGCTTGTCCAAAGTCACAATGCAGTGACTTGAGTTGGGCCCGAACGTGTGACCCTTCGGTTGCAAGGCACAGAACATACTGCTATGCCATTTCGTCCAATTTAAACTCATTTATAACGCACCTAAGCAAAATGAATCTTGCACAAAGGCATGTCATGACAAATCTGTAACAAATAAGTCTTAATTTAATTTAATTTAACTAATAATTTAATATAGCACCCCTTCAAGACCACTTCTCACAGGGACTCACAGCGTTATTGTAGTGTCATCACAGTAGTTATTGGTTATTCTCAGTTGTGGTGTTATTTTGTTGTACAGGTGATTGAGGGAGTGAAGCAGTCGACGGATCATAAAGTCGTCGACATCCTTGTCCTTCTCATCTTGCATTCGTGTGGCTATCGTAAGCAGGTGGAGCCACTGAGCCGCTCTCGGGTCGCCTCTGGTCACTTTACTCAGTCCTTGCTCCAGTCAGCTTTCTCTGCTCATGGTCAGGTCAGTGACTGAGGGAAGAACAGCTTCTGGATATCAGATGACTTTATTGTACACTCTTTTCAACTTTGAAATTTGTTATTCTGAGCAATTATAGATGCTGGAGTCTCTCTCGTTTTGGAGAAGTTTAAGAGCTACTAAGAAAGAGAATGACTACTGTATCTCAATATCGAAAATTATTACTATTGAGCTTTTATTGAAGTCCCACCGTTTAGTTGTGATTACATTGAACTTGCATATGGATTGTATCATGCATAGTTATTATAATATTCGTTTATTAATTAAAACTTTCAAGTACACGATTAGATTACATGATGTATTAGTAATAGGGGACCTCGTCTGAGAGGTGGGGAAACACCCAATGAAAGGGGTAAGAAATGGGAGAGACAAACATGACCTGTCCCATCTCTGTATAAGGTGTAGGGACTCGTCCCTCTCGACCCCCTGGGATCGCAGCCCCTGGCATCATGCATGACACCCATCTATCCTACTGCTCATTTTCCAGTTGCCCCAAGGAGTCAACCTGACAGGTCTAGCATTTATTGAACCTGTATCCTTCTCATCTTCATGCCAGGTGCAATGTTCCCTCTAATTTTTTGGAGATTGTGCGCAGAAGAAAAAATTTTTATGCAACATTTTATTGCTGGTTCACACTTTTGTGTGCAGGTCCAAGCTGAATGCAATGATAGTTAAATTAGGACCATATCTAATTGTCCATGGTGATTAGTTCTAATTACCTAAGAAAAGTCCCTTGTCTAAGAATAAATAAGGGGAAGTGTCAGCCAAGGAACCAAAGTTTCTTCAGTGTGGTAGGCCACAGCTGGATAGGAGACTCGATTTACATGGCATCATAAAAAGATATCATGATTTGTAAACAAATTTGTGTGTGCACACTAAATTCTTGTGTGCGCTGGCTCCACGGCCCGTGAGCGTGCGCACAACTTAGAAGTAACATTGGTTAAGTGTTAACATATTTTACCATCTCCCCACTACCTGTGAGTGAACTGAGATGAAGGGTGATGGAGATGGTTCATTGATAAAGAACGCAAAAGTGGTTGGTTTAGAGCGATGGTGTGTTTTCTAGGTTCTGCGCGAATACTTTCCTTCAGTTCTTCTCTGGGCTGAAGTTCTCCTTCGTTCAACGCAGCCAATCATCGGACGTTTTGCACGAGCAATTTACAAGCAGGCATTCATTGCGTTTGATACATACTGTCAACAGGTTGAGAGAAAATTCATTACTTTAAAGTATAAATTACAAATAGCTGAACGGTGGTGGTTATGGTTAGCTTAAAATGTCCTTGTGTGACATTGTAAACATTTAAAGCCACACCTTTCTTAGAACTAGGACTGTACTGAATATTCGCTTCGTATTCGCTTTGGATCCGAATAGTGGGTCAAATAGCCATTCGGTATTCGGCCGAATAGTAGCGGTCGGACCGAATAGGAATAGTTGTCATGTGACATCTGTTTCTGCACAAGTGGCGGTTGCTATATCGAGTGGACTGGAGTAACACTCTACAGCCTGGAGCCCTTGACAAAGGTATTGCAGCGTCAACCGTCTCATTTCTAAGTTTAGTTAAATTAGTTCCATTTCTAGTTTACACAGACTGGCAGACGGATGCAAAAATTATGCACAGTTAACTGTTTACTTTGAGTTTAACTATTAAATTTACTGAACTGAAACTTTTGCTCACATTTTAAATTTTTAAATTTGTCAGTAGACCTATTTTGGGCAGTATTCGTATTCGGCCAAATAGTTGGTCCAATTATTCGTATTCGGTCGAATAGTGAAAATCACGTATTCGGTACAGCCCTACTTAGAACAGCTGGATATTCACTATGTGCCACTCTTTTATGCATTGGTGATTACTGTTATCTACATCCTCTGCAGGTTCTTCTGCAAGCTGTATAGTGCTGTTGTGACCTATTTTCATTCGTTCATTTTTTATGCCTTGATTACTGCGGCAATTCCTCCCTTGCAGTGTTGTTGAGGTTTGTTACACTATCTCCAGTCCATCATGAACTGTGCTGCTTCGATTGGGGCCATGTCAAAATTATCAGAATGTATGTGTGAATGAAGTCTTTAGCTTATGTGCAGATTCATAAATGGTGTGCATAGGTAGGTGGTGATATTTTGTGTATCTAACAGAAGTTTCAATTTTTTTAAATTGTTAATAACACCTTTCCTTGATAATCTTGAACATATTTCATGTATTAGACCACAGTTATTTTGATATCCTTTCGAATGCTCTATATTTCAATCAATCACCCATCAAAATACTTTAAGTAAGACTTGAAGCATGTGTGATCAGCTAATTGTAATATGTTACATGGACGATTTATTGCTACCGTCTTTGTGTAATCAGAGAGGTGGCCTGCACATTGCACAAGTTACTATTAAAATTTCCTAAATACTGAATTCCTGGGAATATTTGGTGTGGCTTAGACGATATCCTTGAAATAGACTGTGAACTGCTCGTATACTATTTTCTCTAATACCAAGGCAGATACACATTGACTTCAAAATTATTTTAGTACACAATTATCTGCCTGGGTATCTGCAGGTGTACTTTTGCATCTGCCTTTGTATCTGCAAATGTACTTGCGTGTATCTGCTTATGTATCTCCATGTGTGTTGTGTATCTGCTTGTCTGTCTCCAATGTGGTTGAATAGCTGCTCTACCATGAGGATTCTTATGCACTAATTTCCTGATGTTATCTGTGTCGATTTTGGATATACTTTGCCATTTTAAAATGTGCCTAAATAGTGTTTTTATGTTTTTTTGTCACTCAACATTTTGCAGGAGGTTGTTGGTAATCTTGTGACTCACATAGGCAGCGGATTTCCCGCAGAAATTGAATCCTCGCTCGACATTCTACTCGATCTTGTTATGCAGCACAATGCAATGATGGCTCCATTTGCCATTTTCATTAAGGTATTTGATTTTCAAATAATTTATTTATATCTTATTTCTGACTGTTATTGTAAGCTATTTCATTGATTAGCTATTCATCTTATTGTATTAAACTTAAGAATTATTATTGTCGCCAAGGTTCCGAAAGGTTGTTTATTTTCTATTGTTGTGATCTGAAACGTATACAGCAAGTGATTTGTTTGTTTATTTTTCAACACCTTGTCTTGTTTAATTAGAAATGTATGAACTTCAAAAAATTTATTTAGTTTCTTTCCAATTATGTTTGCTATCTTAGTTTACTTAATTTGTTGTATTTGAATCTGACAGGGAGTTCTTGACTACATTGACAATTTGAACATGTCACAAATTCGCAAACTCTATCGTATGTTGGGTTGTCTGGCATTTGGACGTGGAAATCAGGATTCAGTTATCCAGGTCAGAAACCCATTGTTGTTCACATGGTGGCTGTACTAATTCAACGGTTTGATTGGCTACTGTATCTGTCAGAGAGTAATTTTTACATATTGCGTTATGGAGAACAGTTTAGTTGTGGATGAAATCAAACGTAATGTACATTCTCTATCACTGATAAACATTACTTGGATGATGCTCGTGTGACATCAAAGTTTTATGGATTTCCTCTGTCTCTGGAAGTCAACCTTAGCAACTGGTTAAACATTTATTATATTAACTAGTGGTCATGATTTCTCACGACACGTGTACGTGTCGTTACTTTGAGTGCCATCGATATTCACATGTCTTCGTCTTTTCTTGTGTATTGATTTGATCATTGTTTGTTTTTTTGCATTGACAGGACTCACTTCATATGATCATTCGTAAGCAGCTCTCCAACACAAACTGCAGGTATGGGAACAATGTACATATAAAGTGTACAGAGATATATTTTTCAGAAAAACTGTTGAGTCATTTTCTTGCTACCAAGTAATTTGTTGCAGTGCTTCTCCAAATGTTCAGTGGTATGGTCTGGCAGGAGGATTTTTCCATTGTTAGACCTGTGCCCAATTTAATAATTATATAATTTTTTTTCTTTTTCAGTCACCTTAAACATGTAGTAACATTTATTTAAATGCATATTTAATTCCTTGACTGTTTTGCCATCTAAAATGATTGCCTTGTAGGTGATTTTTGTTAAGACTTTTCAAAATTTCTGTTTCTTAATTCACTTTGTCAACCAAAGCTTGTGAACCGGCACTGGTTCACAGACCACAGTTTGGGAAGCACAGTTTTAGAATAAGGTATTAGTCTAAAGTGATGTTTATTGTGTTTAAAAGTTTAGTTTTCCGTGATAACAACTTCACTGTTCTAACTTGCATGAGGTTAATGGATTGATATATCGTGTTAATGAATACACAAGTTGTACTCTTGATGTTACGAGATGATTTTAACATTAGTTTCACCAATTGCTTTAGATTTTCAACCCATGTTTGAAAATGAGTTGAAACTTATAACTATTATTGTGCCTGTCAGTAGGCACCCAGTGGCCTGGACACCCACCCAATGGGTGGAGTGAATTACTTACCCAACACCCAGCCAAATGATGATGATTATTTCAACCAAATACTGTAATACAACTGTAAATTGCTCAGTTGTCTGTGGCATGAAGCTATTTTGTGTTGGTGTCAGATTGCAATTAATAACATTCAGTCTGTGTAGCATATAGAGTAAAATTTCTTTAGCTCTTAAAGTTGACCGAATTAGTGTACTGAATGTCGTGACTGATTATATCTAGGTTGCATATTATGAATCACTTGTCACCTGATGGATTGTTGATTTATTAACTTTGGGGTGACCGATAGTTGGATGTCCGTTCAGAAATACACTCACAACATCACGGTGGCTGATCGGTTAGAGCGGTCGGCCCGTAACACTCAGTGTGCGCTGAGCGAGCGGGTTCGACCCTCGTCCGAGGCGTCAGTCACTGTGTAAGGACCTTGAGCAAGTCCTTCGTGCACAATTGCTCTGCAGTACAACTGCAATTGTGCCGTCGAGGCATGTGTACTTCTGAGCAAAAGATGTTGGAAGAAGGGCGATATCAAATTTCAAGAAATATCAAATAATAATATATCCATGCTGTTTTTGTCATTCATGCTGTATTTTCACATGTCTTACGACAATGTAGTATACTTCTTTCAGGTACCAGCAAATGGGAGTTCTTGGGACCGTCTCCGTCGTAATGAATTTGGCCAATAAACTGTAGGCACTTTTTCATTTGTTAATTGTTCTTTCTTGTGTGCTCTTTTTGTTTTCTTGTCGCATCGTTGTCTTTAGTGGGATTATTGGCATGTGGCTTTTTGGAACAAAACGCTCCTCGGGGTGCTTATATTGTGGTGCAATAATCCTAGGTTAAAATCTACTTATATTATGGTGTCTAGAGGTATTGTAGAGACTTTTCACAGGACGTTGTATGTGAATGACTCTGTCACCAGGCAGTGGACTTTTGTATTGGACCAGCTCTGCAATTTGTGAAGTCCATTTTAAGATTTATCCGTTGCGGTGTGAGAGTTTATAAACAGGAGGTGACTGTGTACATGCTACTGATACTTGTTCGAGTGTTACTTTTATTACGAAGTTTGTAAGAGAGACCTTATTTTGCTTATAAAGCCATTGTTGATTTAGGGAATATATTAACATGTATGATAGTAAAACAAGGTCATCGAACCTTGAGCGTGAGACATTTTTTAAAGTATGTTCAATTTGTAAAGTTCCTCTTTCTTTGCAGATATCCACATTACGTTGATGACCAGGTGATCTACCCATCAAATGCTACTCCAACAGAATCCAGTCTTCCAGAATCTGTTTATCAGCAGGCTGTCAGCCTGCTACAGCTAGCTAAAACCAGTTGCAGCCGGTCGCCAGACTCGCTGGCTTTGTTCATGGAAGAACTGGCAGTTATTATTCGTGAAGGAAATATACATTCAAAAGTTGAAGTAAGCTTGGATTAAATATCATTTCAGTTTGAGTCTGTTACATGTTCTCACTGCAGTATATGATATATTTCTTCGCATGTGTTTATTTATAAGTTATTGAAAGACCGTGTTCTTGTATGTGAGAATTTAATTGATTTAAAATGTCTGTATTTTAAACATAATGAGGATTTTAAGTGAAGACATGTAACCTCTGTTAGTGCCGCTATGTAAATTGCCAAGAAATTATTGATTTTTAGCTTCCACTTTAAGGCTGTGATATTATCCACTGAGATTGTACAATACTATCATCCAAACCATTTCACAAGTCTGTAACTTTTGCGCTGAAGAATTTTTTTCCTGACGTCCCTTTTTGTTTGCTTTCAAAACTCCTGTAAATTGTTGATGTGAATGCTATGTACAATGCTGTTGATCCCTGCCACTTACAAGCACAAGAAATCCTTCAAAATTAGCTCTTCATCCAACTCTGAATTACTGAAAATTCTGTGCACGTGTCGTTTGTTTTTTGCCATAATGGTTGTAAATGCCATTGTTCAGGTTGCCAACTTTCAGATCTAATAGCTCCACACAATGCCTTGTGTACATATTTTACCATTGAGAAGGTTGTATGTAGTTCATTTATTGCTCTGGTTCCCTGACTTCCATGCGCTTTATTAGATGCACTTGTGATGTAGAACTTCTGTGCCATGTGGCTTGTGTAGAAAGTTTTCACTGCTGCACTGGGGCACCTGTGGCATGCAGAGGGTTATGATTCATTGTCTATATGTATATACTATTAGTATTAGACGTAATTCATGTGGTCGATTGGTTAGAGCGGTCTGCCTGTAACACAGAGGACACGGGTTCGATCCTCGTTCGAGGCAGTTTTTGTGTAAAGACCACGAGCAAATCCTTTGCATACAATTGCTTTGCAATATGATTGTATCTGCTCTATTGATGTCTGTCATATGTGCAATTCTGAACTTTGGTGGAGGGGCCATCCATCAAATACGGTTGGATTGTATAATTCTTGTTTCAGTGTAATACTGTTGATTTGTAGGAATGGATTGCTGACAATGTCATCAATGACTTTCAGGATGATTTTGTAATAGACATCAATCCTGATGAGAAAGAAGGGTCTGTTATCACTATATATAGATATATCTCTCTCTCTTCATTTAAGTTGCTATGCAATTCATGTTGGGTTATGTTGTACAGTTCCAGTTTAATGAGTATTCTACTGAATAAAGCTCTGAATGGAAAGCGTGATGCTGTCACAGTATGTTTAGGTAGAAAATGGATTTGTCCATTGAAATTTAGAAAAACTAGATAATAGTGATAATACTTTGTCCATAAATGTATAATATTAATAAATAAAGCTTAATTATCAGTGGCAAAATTGTTTGTCACATACAACATTACTTCATCTCTGAGGCTTTAATTGTTTTTTCATTTAAATTACTTACAACAGTTGGCGACACAGTCTTACATGTTTTTATAAAGAGCTGTTTTTAAACTTTTCTGTAGAGCTTTTGTAATGAATTTTTAATGTATTTAAAGTATCTGATGATTATCTCCCTCTGCTTTTCAGAATGGATCCTCTGCCATGGAATCTGACCTTTGGTCTGGACAGTGAGGCAGATGGATCAATTGCAATTAACCTACTGCCACTGGTCTCTCCTTCTCGCCAGCTGGCATCTGGCAGGGCTGGTGCCGAAAAGCATAATGCAACTACCAGGTTGGGCTGTGCGACTAGTTCTGCTTCAAATTATAGTCTAAGGAGTTGATCTGCACTTAAGGCTTCGTACACGTGCCTTGCAGTATCATACTGAATAAAGTGGCAGAAACACTTTGCACCTCATCCATTCATGTGTTTTGCATATAATATCTTCTGAGTAATAACATTCAGATGGGATGAATGGTCTAAATGGCCATTCTGAGAATGTTCTAGTGATGATGATGTAGGAAGATCTGAATGGCATCTGGCAAGGCTGGGGTTATAATAATAATAGTAATTACAGCGCCGATTTATAAGGTGCCGTAAACGCGGCCCTAACCACTACAAGGGCGCCGTACAACCTATCAGCAGACAGGGTATGCTGTAAAAAACAGAAACACTTTCAATCTAGTTTTAAATGAGTCTACTGAGTCGCCCAATCTAACGGTAGGTGGGAGACTGTTCCAACACCAGCGGCCGAGAAAGCACGGTCTCCGAAACGCAACCTCATCCTCCGCACACGAAGATCGGTCTTCACAGATGATCTGAGTTGTGGACCGGATGCAGTGGAGTTAGTCTCGAAGCAGAAACCGCGCAAATACTCGAGCTAACATCCAACATGAATTCTAAGTTCAGTTACTTGGCTTGTTTCAAACTGTTTGTTTTTGTGATAGCTAAGTTAAGGCTTTAAAGATTGAAGCCATTAAAATGTTCTCTTCTTTCCTTTTATAGCTCTAGTAGTTTATTGCTTTATGTCCAATCCATATATTACATATGCACTGAGGGAGAGGGTAATTGATCTGATTTAAGAGATTTTGCATGCTCTGCATAAGGTGAGGAGGAGGGGATCTCAACATAATGTGTACATACACAAACTAAATTTCTAATTATGACGTCCAAGATTTCATATTGCCCGATTTATATTTAGTGTGGATATCATAATTAGAATGAAAAGCAGGATTCAGAATAGAATAGAAAAACAGTTTGCGATTTGTTTGAATGGTTTATAAATTTTATGTAGTATTAAAACCTGTTAATATGCAGGTGTTAGTATTGTCAGTATTTTGTTTTTTCACAACAGTTAACAAATTTGAGATAGCAAATATGATGTTTATAATAAGTAATAGCCTATGACAAAATGGATGGTTTATAGATGACTTTGACTAATTAACTTTTGAAAGAGGCTTTGATAGAGGCTTTGTTGTACATATGCATGGAGAGGGTTCACAAAAGTGAGCTGCAATGGGGTGGGGTATGAAAATATGAATTTGTTGCATATATATAGTATATGGATGGGCTTTTAAGTGAGCTGTTGATCTATTTTCCTGAAGGTCTGTGTCTCTATGGTGGTTGGCATCCAATTTTCGTCTTCTGCAGATTTGTGAGTCGCGATTACACAGCGGAGATCTCGAAGGAATAGACGCCCTTTTAGGTGAGATTCATTGCAATCTACTGTGTAACACGATAGCCAACTAGCACTCGCCTTTTAACGCGGAGTATGCGGGCTTGAGCCTGTCATGAGATGGTTACTGTGTTGGAACATTGGCCAAGTCCTTTTTTGTATAAATGCACTATTGATTAATTGATGCTTAGTCTTTAGGTTATGGCAGTCAAGCGATGCATGAATTAGAGTTGCCTTTATTAGTTTATGTGAACTGATGATTTACGGAATGTCTCTGTTCATGTAGATGTTGCTTGGCATGGGAAAGCTACATGCTTCTGCATCGTCTTACAACATTTTTTAATCCTTTCTGTACAATTGTTTTTGAGTTTGATGGCTAGATTCCTCAGCTGTCAGACTCTGTTACTAGCTGTTTAACCAGCTTATCAGTTATTCATTCATTCATTCATTCATTCATTCATTCTAAGCATTTATGTAGCACCCTTCAAGAAACCTATTCAGGAACGCTCGCAGCCGAGCCCATCCACGATTAAAGACAAAAGACTTAACGGACTTGTAAAAATGTGATGGCTGGGCCACAAACAATGATCGGAGCTCAAATGGGAGATCATTCCATTTTGAAGGGCCCACAACCGAGAAAGAACGGCGCTGCCTAACAGCCAAGCGAGCACGTGAAACTAGGAGCTCACCCGTCGTCGCAGAGCGATGCACACAACGCGCTGCAATATCAGACACTACTGCGCAGCAGAGATCATGCAAGTAAGATGGAACACAACCAAGAATGCAATGCGAAACAAGAGCAGCAATGAGGTATGAAATTTGCTGCAACACTGTCAGCTAATGCAAACATCACGCCTGTATGCAGAAACAAGAGAGAATTTAGGAAACTGGCCAATAAGCCGAACGCAGAACCTGATCCAACCACCCCAGAACCACAAGAGGAACGCCAGCAAGTAAAGAACAGCAATGGTCAACTTGAGCAGTAACAAAGGCATGAACAAGAACCACAATTGCGTCGTGGGTGAGAGAGCGAGAGACCACTCGAAGCTGACGAAGCTGGTAGTAACAGCTCCGTGCAACTAGGTTCACATGTTGAGAGATAGTGAGCTCAGCATCAAGAGTAACTCCCAGATCATGGACTGTGAGGGATAAGGTTATGTGAGGAAAGAGCTGGGTAAGTCGGGGATGTCAATACCCTCAAGTTGCCTACGACCTCCTAACCAAATAAGCTGCATTTTAGAGAGGTTTAAGAGGAGCCGATTGGAGGTCATCAAAAGAAGAGAGGACGTCCATGGTCAGACACATCTGACTCACAGTAGCCAGTTATGTATATGAAGAGGTGTTGCTCATCAAGATGTTTGAGCTTTATGCATCTGAAGGCGGTTTTGAGTAGACAAACAATGAGTTGGATGGCATTAAACCATCTTGTGTTTGCAATTGAAATATCGATTGTTTCTGTTACTTTTGTTCTGCTGTGTTTAAGCATTTAATTGCAGGGTATTGGTGGACTTGGGAGTTAATTTAAATTTAAGGGATTAAAAGGATTAAATTTATCAGTTATTGGTTTTCACAATATTTATGTACTCATGGGATCATTAATAGAAAAAGAAGGAAAGTGTGATCTGGAAATAAAAAGAAGGATAGCGATTGGAAAAGCTACAATGAATGGATTAAAAAAGATATGGAAGGACAAGCATGTGAGCATAGACACGAAGAAGGGGCTTGTGAGGGCGTTGATCTTCCGTACAGTATTATATAGCTGTGAGACATGTACAATGACAAAGAACATGGAGAAAAAGATCAATGCATGCGAAATGTGGATATGGAGGAAGATGCAGAGAATATCATGAACGGAGCAGAAGACAAACAACGGGATGCGCAAGAAGATTGAAGTTGAGAATGATGAGACGATACGACAAACATCGTCAAATTGAGAAGGAAGCTCGTTTTTGTGGACATGCTATGCGCTCAAATGGAATGAAAAAGGAAATTATGTTGTCCTGCGGAGAAGGAATGAGAAAATGAGGGCACCCAGTGTAGAAATGGATGAACGAGATACAAGCAAGAACCGGAATAAATCTGGAGGAATTAAGGGATGCAACTTTGGAGAGAAAGCAATGGAGAAGGTGTATCATGATGGTCGCTAAGAGTTCAATGAACTGACAGCACAAGGTGATGAGGTGGATTCCACAATGTGCATTTTAGTGTAGAGTCTTCATATATGATTGACCATTTTAATGCTGTGGAAGTCTTTGTCAGATTAGTGTTTTCAACTGAATATATATATATATGTGTGTGTGTGTGTGTGTGTAACAGAAGGTCACATGACTAGTTATAACCAGTTTGAGAAACTTAGATTCACCAATTGTCTGTTCTCGTCTTCGTCATGAACCTGTTTGGCTGAGTGGTTGTAAGGAGAAAAGGAAAAGTCAGCAGTGGCAGAAATTTTACAGAATTATCATATAAATAAACATTTGCCTACTCTCAAAAGTTGTCAGTAACAGTCACATTTGCCCAAAGTATTACAGAATTATTGTTTAATTGCATTATTTCACCTACTGGTGAAAGGTAACTTTGATAGTTTATAAATATTGTTGTGTATAATGAGCAGGTTGCCCGATTAAGTTTCCAAGAATGGATGTTATGACGGATAAACTGGAAAGCTTGTCAACGAAAGAGAAGCAGATCCTGTGTGACTGTTTGTTTCTTGCGATTAACTGGTTCCGAGAGGTACGTGCTCGTTTCTGTCAGTAACCGTCGCGGAACTTATGCTCGATAGAAGCGTAGTTAGGTGCTGAGTTTAGTTTTTATGAAGACCATTCTAGGGATAACTTTTGGTATGTAATGATTCATAATTCTGTGTTTGAGATGAAGCCAAAGTAGAGATGGCTGGCAGTGTGTTGTAGTATGTTGTAAGTATTTCAGAGGGGCTTACAACAGATGATGACAAGTCTGTGTTGGGGTTGTTTAAATCGATCGATCAATCAATGCAATTTATATAGCACCTCTTCAAGATAACTATTCAGAGGCACTCCCGACCCAGGCCCGGCCATAGAGGAAAGTCTTGAGAAGCTTATAGAAAGAGCCAGACAGGTCGCGTGGAAGAGAGCGCAGGTCAGAAGGGAAGCTGTTCCAAACACTTTGTTTTGCTTTTACAATTAACAACTTTTACTGTCAGTAACTAATTGCTAATACAGCAGTATTAGCTAGAGTTTTACAATTTCATTCCGTATTCATTTGTGCTAGTACTGGTAAGTAATATGTTCGTGTATTAAATCTGTCATTTCTTTTTTATTTATTGTACCTGTCTCTTGAATGCTGCAAATAAAAGCCATAAAGTTGTTGGATTCAAATTTTAGATTCCGTTTGTACTGTTGTGTATTGTCATTTGATCAATTAAATAATAGTACGTTTTAGTATTAATTTGGCTGATGATAGGAGATGTCGTAAAAGCAGTACTATTTGCTTTGTAATGACACGAACAGGTGTTTCTGCCGTGTGATCGGGGTAGTAGAAAGTGTTTGTCTCAACTGTACAGATTATGAACGCATTCTCCTGTCAGTCGGACAATGATATGAAAGCCAAAGTTGTATCCAGGCTGAATTCAATACTGGACCTTCAGCGGATTCTTGAAAAGTGTCTCAGAGGTAGTAATAATAAGACAAGTTGATGACTAAATGTTGATGATATCTGGTGACTGTGTTGTTATGTTTCCCCATTGCTCAATATTGCTATATGCCTGTAAGTAATGAAGAGTCAGTACGCTAATTTTTCAAAAAGGTAAATTCCAGCATAGTGATGGGGCTCTTGTATGAAGTATGAGGGAGACAGGGATCTTAATTAATTTGCTCTTGAGTATGTAGTCTGGGGCAGTTCTCTAGTGTCTGTGTGTTTGAGTTATAAAAGCTGGTCCACTGATTTTGTTATTACAGATCCAAACCTTCTGACTAGACTGTGTATGATGACGTTGAGTAAGGCATCTGCACCAATTTAATTCTCAATTCGTATTAGAAGAAAGAACTAAATTACAGTTGTATGTTTAAAGGACTTTGACCAATTTTGCTCTATTTGGTCTGTTATACAGGTCTGTCTGATTACATTCCTCCACCAGCCACGTTTGATAATCCGGTCTCTAAGCCAATTTCCATAGCAGGACCAAGCAAAAGCACAAGGCAGAGGTACAACTCCTTATAACATGTATTTTTATCATAGACTTGTGTGTTTCTTTTGCATGTTGAATGCTTAAATGCATATATCTTCAAAAAAATCTCTCTGATCTTTGATCATTGTCATTCATTCATTTTAACATTTTCTTTGCACCCCTCAAGAAGTCTACTCACAGGTGCTTCAAGCCCAACCACATCGATACAAAAATCAGTCTGAAGCAACTTGCAAAACAAGGGGAGTGTGTTGAGAGTGTAAGGGCCAACAACTGAGAAGGTGTGGCTCTGCTTTGTCCTCTTTTCTGTCACTGGTTCGTGGTGCTTCAGCAGACATTCAATTGATCTTTGCTTTATTTTTTTGCTTGGCTGGCTATTTGTATTTCAGGAAGGAACTTTATAGAAATTGTACAATTTTCTGGCAGTACTGTGATGCAATAATGCAAATAACTGCTTTTACTCAGTTTTAATATTTGAATTGTGTGTGCTTTCATCATCTGTGAGTGCTTTTCATGAGATTTTTAAAGTGAGCTTACGCGTGGAAACTTTTTTGGACTTGATTTGTTTTAGCGTTGCCCTTTTGAATGCACTGGTCATGTCAAAATAAATTACTTTTGATCTAAAGTATGCATAAATTATAGGTTTATATAGCACTTGTTAAATTGCATTATCCGTTATGAGGTATTTTGTGTGGATTTATTGTGAAAATTCAGCAAGGCAAAGACAAAGAAAGGACGAAAGAAAAAGAAGAAAGGCAAAGAAGTTGTTGAAGACAATGGAAATGACGACGATGAAAGCTCCGATAATGAGAGCCGAGAAGAGACGCAGGTGGAAAAGGTGACCTTGCATGTTTTTCATCAAGTAACTTGCCTCTGGTAATATACCTTAGGAATTTAGCTTTTTTAAATACTCTACCTTCAGACTTTTTGCTGTCAATGAATAAATATTTGTTTTTGGTGACAGGAATTACTGGCATTATATGAGCCGTATATTATTCTATAAATATTGTGTTATTTATGTTTTTTGAGTTTTCCTGTAAAGAATAGTTTTACCTGAATAAGATTGACATAATAATGTTTTGGTGTTGCATGAAGGATTCTGATCTGCGAGACGAATCATCTTCCACTTCCTCAAACTGTGCCTTCAACACAAAAGCACTAAGTCCATTTCTCAGGTTTGTCTGGGTTTCTTTTGTCTTCTACTTTTCAAAATGTAAAGTGTCCACAGAATTTCTAACATTTGTCTATTTAGACTAGATTGGAGGGTTGAAACCAGAGCTTTCAGGTGCTGGAGTCAGAAAGAGACCAACTTGGAATCAAACCATACCTTTATTTGGAGGTGGTATAGTATAGTATATTAGTTTATTGGGTCTTCATTGGTGAATGGAGAAGGAATGGAGTGCAGATATAATGCTTGAGATTGTGTAATATGGAGAAACGGAGTTTGTCAAGTTCTGAGACTGTTGGGAAGGATTGTTCTAGGTGACCCAGGTGTTTGGTTCTTCTTTGTAGTTTTTCCAGATGTTCTTCATCCGTGGCTAGGGTAAGACCCCACCAGGGAAGCATATAGAAATTTTGCTATGCCAGTGGCTTTGATCATGTTATTGATTGAAGATCAAGAAAGATCATGGGTTTTGAGTTTTCTGATAGGAACAAATTGTTGGGACTTGCTTTATTTGGGCCATGAGTTTGAGGTTGAAGGATGTCACCCAGCATTTTTTGAGTTTTAACTCAGGCTATACTAGGTGAGAAGGGATGATGGCAGAAAATTGTCGTTAAAAATATTTTCAGATAACGATTATTTTTGCTTGTGTCAGTCCTTGGCCATTCTATGGTACCTCATGTATATTATGTGATTTTGCATCCATTTATTTAAGCTGAGGTTCTAAATGTTTGATTCCTTTATTATTTTAAAACTGCGTATCTTTGAGTAGATTCTTATGCAGTCACATGCTTGCCTTGTATTTTGATGGATGGATTTCAATACAACGGCTAATATAGAATTATACAATTTTCTGGCAGTGACTACAATTGTTAATTAGCTATAAATTTGTGTTGTCTTTGGTTTTGAATTGATGAATACAGTAATGAGAAAAGCTGATGAATGGCTTTTTTACAGGGAGCTAGATTTTGAAGTACTCAGACTGCTCAGCATTGGCTCGAGTGCTAGCCATGATGCTGACATGAAAGCTAAGGTAAGACAATTTATGATTGATATAAATTATCATACTCAAAATTTTGCATTGTGTGTTGTGATTGTTAGCTTTTAGCTAAGCATGAACCTTAAAAGCATGTACATTACCAGCAATGGATGTATATCAAATGAAGTCTACTGAGTGTAACTATATGGTGTGTGTTACATGCAGTTGGTGTGTACCTAAGTAATTTGTTTGTTTTTCTCGTTTGTTTTGCAAGGTCATGTGAAATCATTGAAAATTCAATTTTTTTCAATAGTTGAAAGTTCAACTAAACATAGAACACTGCATATGGGAGCAGTTCTGATCAATTTATGTCAATCTTTTATTTTCCAAATGAGACTCATTTCTCCTGGTCGAATTTTTAGCGGGTGCAATTTTAATCATGATTTGCAGTTTGGCTTTACACATATCTAGATGTGCTGTGCGAGATGTTTACATATAGTCTAAATTATTATAGTTTGTTCTGACATGTGGTAGAAAAAACCCATTACGAGTGCAGTAGAGTAATGCCCAGTGGTGGCATTGGTTTAATTAGATGTATAAACACAATTGGTGCCTTGCATGGCTGCTGACATAATTCGTTCATACTATGTCTGTAATCATACTGTGTTGTTGTCAGTTTGAAAATAAATGAAACCTTATTAATAATTATCATTACAGGTGGCTGATCTATTTTCTATTCATCTAAGTTGTCACATGTTGTCCTTAAATGATTTTTTCAGGGGAAGGTCTGTTTGGAGCCATTGCAACTCCTCTTCCTACTTGATGACCTTGCAATGAAACTTGAACACGTGCTTGTCTCGCATGAGACCAAGAAGGTCTTTTTCAAGGTCTGAACGTTCATTTTATGAAAATTCTTCAAGACACATTGTGATTAACCCTTTAACAATGGGAGTCTGCTATAAACGACTTGGTTGGCACCTCTGAATAGTTTCTTTAAGAGATGCTATATAAATTACACTGATTGATTTATTTATTTATTGATTGATTGGTTAATTGATTGATTGATTGATTGGCAAACCAATGCAGCTCATCGTTAAAGTGCTGAACATACTTTCCTTTTATATTGTTTACTTAAATGTTAAAAGCAGTCAATGGTAAATATGACCATTAACTCTCCTGTAACATTAAATATGTCAGAATTACTCTGACAAGGAAATTACCTTATTTTTTCAGAAACAATTTAACAAGAGTCTTCAGATTTGCTTTTTTCTCAGTCATCATTGGTCATTATCAATCAATTTGCACACTAGCAGTATTGTAAACAGACATCTTTGCACTTTTGAGGGGATTAAAAAAAGCTGTGCTTTATAATAGAGGTCCAGCTACATACATTTTTCATTCATTACAGAGATTTATATAGCGCCCCTTCAAGGAGTGGACCAGACCCCAAGGAGCAGTTTTAAGGCAAGTATAAAAAGAGTCAAAATGGATCCTAGGGACAAGCGCAATGCCAAAGGGAGCCTGTTCCAGAGCAAGGGGCCCACCACTGGATTTTGTTTAGTAGTTGTGCGGGCAAATGGGATGATGAGTAGGCCTCACTCAGTTGAGTGATAGCGGCAACTCTGTGCACTTAAGTGGCAAAGATAGGCAGGGGCGAGACCCAGCAAGGCTGGAAGCTTTTTGCAGCTTATGTGCTGACAGATTATTTGTCTTACTAATATTCTGTGATGCAATAGTTTGTCATTTTGAGTGTCTTGTTTTGAATGCAGGTGAAATCAGATAAATCCTGTGGCTTTCGTCATCTTGAGGAGATGAATGTAACAAAAGTCGTGGAGAAAACTGTGGACCTTCTTCCCTCTCTCTGCAAACACATTGAGTCATCGACTGCCTTCTTTCAGGTTAGATCTTTACAATAATCAGAAGTGATATTGATTTAGTTTATGTTACAAGTTTCTGATATCTGCTCCGCACGCAACAGATGTCGATTTTCATTTCTTGAATTCAGTCTTTCCTTATTTATTTTGTGATCGTTGTTGCCACGTGTATCTGGTACATCTTCTACAGCCAAGTTGTTTCTTATTGCATGTCACAATCATGCCACGATCATTGAGCTTTAAGTAAGAGCACATTAGCTAGATTAATTCTACAGAGAGTTTAAATGTTTAGATGATACATCAACATTATGTTAGAAAAGTATCTGGTTTTATGATCTTGTATTTGGTGTTTATATTACTGTTGCTAATGTGCGAATCTGTCATTTCATGGTACTCTGTTTATCTTTGTTTCTTTCAGAGACCTTCAAAGGACATCTTTGCATGCATTGCGTATATATAAAAAAACTGATAAACTGATTTGAGTCTGCTTAATGTTTGCTGATTGTAGGCGATAATAACAGCAGACGATGGCTTGATTGATGGTCCAAAGTCAGGAGGTGCAAACTGTTCTGTTCTTGCGTCATGCCAAGGACTTCTGCTGCAGTCTCTGTTTTCGCTCTTCTCGTGGTATGTTCCATGATTTATGACTGAGAGCAGTGATTAGGTGTTTATATTGAAATGATGTTTATACAATAAAGCTGTAATTTGATATTGCCCTTCTTACAACTACTTCAGAAGTGCACAAATGCCTAGATGGCACAATTGCAGTTATATTGCAGAGCAATTTTGCACAATGAATTTGCTCAAGGTCACTGCATAGATAGATAGATATTTGTTTATTTAGAAATATCACAATCTGACAATAATATAAAAAGACTTAACTGAGTGACATTGATCAATAATAGTAGCTAGAATTAATAACAGACTAGTAAATGTTTTTGTATAATGATCAGGGGATAAAGTGAGAGTCGTCTTTGGGTGGGAGCACATGGCTGTTTGCTCTATTTCTTAATTGGTGAACGGAGTGGGGGCGGAGTGGAGGTAGAAGTTGGCGAAGAACATGCTTGGGGTTGTGTAGTATGGAGAAAAGGAGTTTGGCATCTGCTATGTTTGCAGGTTCAGAAACTGTTAGGGAAAATTGCTCTAAGTAACCTAGGCATTTAGTTCTTCTGAGGAGTAACACAGTAACTAATCAGACACGGATCGGATTCACACTGTCCGCATCACAGTCCGACCTCTCTAACCAATCGCACACCGTGCTGATCATATCAGTTATATGTTGCCGTTGTCATTTTAAAATTCTGCCTCTTTGCATGCTGAAACGGGTTGATTGCTTAGAAGAATAGACTGGTGGAGTGTGTAATAAATATGTTTGGCTGTACCTCTTCCCTATCCCTGCAAAATGTAGGGTTTGATAAGCACTGGCTTGTCAACTACAGGCTTCTGATCGACTGTGGGCTTAGTCAGGACAGTATGAGATAAAAGAGAGTGTTGTGATGAGATGGGTTTCATTTTCTTCCTGTCAAACCAAAAGATGCGTAGAAGGCAATCCCTATGTCTGTTTGTCGCTACTCACACTTATTGCATGTCAAAACAGTGCCAGTAGTCTATGTACTGTTTTGGATGAACTCATAAGCAAAGTTGCAAAAAATACCTGAATATTCCATTCCGTGACATCAGTTGACCTGCTTTGTGGTTCAAGGTCTTTGTATGCAAAGCACACACAATGTAAAATGATTTGTCTTGATGACAATGTGATGCAAACGTTAAAGTGAAATGAGTTGTCAAAATATAGGGTGACACAAAAGTTCGTTCACCGTTTTCAAAATGCGTTTTCTCAGGAATGGCTTTGTATTTTTTTATGATATTTTGTCAGTGCATACACAAGCCAAATGAAAGATATTGGTAGAAATTGATCCAGTCAGTAGTTGCCATTATATATTAAAACATTGAAGAGGACCAGTTTTCCAGAAAAACTGCCATGCGATACAGTTTTTTCATCATATTATCACTCTAAAAAACATATTTTGCTTAGTAGACCATAATGCAATATTGCTACCTAGGTCTTACAGGCATAGGCTATTAGCATGCAGTATTTTTGTCCTGCTTAATGACAGCACAGACTCTATAGACCCTACTGCACAGATTCGGTAAGTGACTGAAGTGTCCCAGCTTCTATCGATCTCCTCGCTTGTAAGAGGCAACGTTTCAGCTGATCATCGCTTATTGACTCGGGATCTTTATAAATGCTGAGAGACAAAATACTGAACAACTTCTCAATAGTGGAGATATTCAGAGAGCTTTGGTGGCTAATCCTGCTGCTTTATGCGTGATGGGAGTTTGCAGTCTAGCCACTTCGTCGTAATAGCTGATACATGTATGACAGTGCACCATCCTGCTGAACTCCCAAAATCATTGTCAACAAATAACTTTCTTTGCATAACAATGCCGTTGTCTCTCGAAAGCTGACTTCTCGTATTGTTCAAGAAATTTTTGTAATGTAGGACTGTGAGTTCATTCTGGTACCATTTGGCACAAATGAAGGCGTGTGAGACCTCTGGCCGTCATCCCACCCCACATCATCATTGACGGACTAAATCTCATCTGTGGAGCAGACGGAACGTTCTCCTCCTGTGAACCCCAAACTGTAGCGTTTTGTGCATTCGGTACATAAAGCACCTTGAACAGCGACTCATCGACAAGCAAAACATTAGACCCCTCTTCCACAGTCCAGTGTCGATGCTCCTATTCTATTCTATTCTATTTACGGATTTATAAAGCGCCTCTCACAGTTTTTCACTCAAATAAGCAGCGTGAATAATGGTTACATCGCATCCAGGCACTCGCTTGAAATACACCTCTCGCGCCGCGTTGTACGCTGTCACGTCATTTAATGCACGTTTGACTTACAATTTTCAGGGTTATTCAATATGTGAGTCATGTATATACTTGAAAAATATTTCAGAGATCAGAATCATTTTGACCAAGTTAAGTTTGAACACGGTGAACGAACTTTTGTGTCATCCTATTTTTATTTATTTATTACCTAAATTTGATACCGCCCTTCTTCCAACATCTTTTTCTCAGAAGTGCATACACACGCCTCGACGGCGCAATTGCAGTTGTACTGCAGGGCAATGGTGCACGAAGGACTTGCCGAAGGTCCCTACACAGTGACTCCCCGGACAAGGCTCGAACCCCCGCGCTCAGCACACACTGAACGTTACGGGCTGACCGCTCTAACCGATCGGCCACTGTGCTAGTTCATTGGTGTAAGGAAGTTGGCTGTATCTGTCACTAAAATTGGAATTTAGAGTAAATAGATTTTTGTGCTGATAGGAGTGGCTTTCTTCAAACTTCCAACTCAGCTCTGCAGATGAGGGCATTTGGTGTTCTTGCCGGTCGTCTCTCGGCAACTGGGATTGCTTCGCAGATGGCATTCACTGACTTAGTCAGGTCAGCTGAGGCATTTTGCTTCAATGATATTGTTATTCAGTTCAACGAGTGTAAGCTAAGATAAAGATAAGCATAGTAGTAATTCTTCGTTAGTGATTTCTGAAGTGGTTGTTATTCACTAAGGATGTTGGCCTTGTCTCAGAGGATCTTCATGCATGATAGGCCTATTTATACTTTCTCTCTTGCAGGAAGTAGTTTGATCTTGTCTCATTAAAAAATTGGACTTTGTGGTTATTTAATTTTGTTTCAGCCTGTGACTCAATTTTTCTAATAATGTGATTTGTAATTTTATAAGATTTTTTCTTTGCAACATAAGTCTGTGTGAAATATTCTAATAATAAAATCTGACACCTTACCAAATTAATTGAAGTTAATCAACTTTTTAGATGTCAAGTGATTTGTTTGTTAGAAAGTTTACACAATGCAGGATGATTCATGCTGAATTTTAAAATGATTTGCAATGGTCTTATTAAGGGTTTTAAGAGAAGGTTTGATTAACCACATTCTTCTACTGTTGGTTATGTTCTTCCATTGCTTTTTAAATATTAGCATATGATACACTAGGGCAGCATTTCCCCAACTATTTTGGCCACAGAGCTCTTTATTCTGGCAAATATTTTCAGAACCTGTGTCATTCATAGCCTGGGTCAGAAGCACCTCTGAATAGTTGCCTGAAGGGGTGCTATATAAATTAAAATGATTGATTGATAGATAGATAGATAGACTAAATGAAGCTGCTGGATATGTGTAACTCTGGAGGAGAAGAAAATTTGCTTTTATCAGCAGCACAGTAGTCAAACTGTCATTTTATAGTAGGATATCTTTTTCTTGTGTGACCTGTCTAGCTCTTTCTATAAACTTCTCATGACTTTCCTCTTCGAAAGTGCCTTTGAATGGTTATCTTGAAGAGGTGCTATATAAATTGCATAGATTGATTTGTAATGCATTATGATAACTGTGACAGTAATTAGGATAACTGTGACAGTAATTATGATAGTAATTTTAATTATAGTGGAATGTGAATGTTAATTCTGCTATTGTTTTTTGGTAGAGAATAAAGCAATGATACATTTCGTTGCCTTTCAGACTCGCTTATACATACCTAGAAAATTTGAGTGAATGTGTTCCGACGTTGACTGTGGCAGTAAGACTGAGCAAGCTTCTCCACTGTTTTGCTGTGAAGGCTGATTCAGAAGAACTAAGTGTTAAAACCGGTAAAATTATATTTTCCACTTTAGCCAGTAGGGGTGTTATGAAGAATAAGGCATTTATTTTGGACCAGATTATACATATAATATACATCTTTTGTGTGTGTTGAAATGTGCATTGATATGGTTGTGCTCGAAAGTGAGATTATTGTAACGTGCTCTAATTATCTATTGCTTTACTGGCCTGATAAAGGTATTCTTTGTACAAGTTGTTTGCACATAATAAAAAACATTTTTTTTATTTTATTTTTTTATTTTTTTTGTTGACCTTGGCATTTACATTATGACAAAGTTGATAATAAATTGATACGACATGTAAGGTTCAACAGGGAGGATAAGACCCGAGAAGGACCAAGGTCCCGTAGGGGGGGCCACCCACATATCAAGAGGCAAAAGTTGTGATGATCAGAGGTTGACACTTAAATAATACTAAGAAGGAAAAAAACGCAGCTTAATTAATTATTGGTTATAAACAGCATTGTTCAAGTTGAATTTACACGTTTGCTATGCCTGTCTTTACAGTCTTCATGGTTAATGATGATTATGTTGATAGTGATCATGGTTACATCAGTCATACATAGATCAGTGTTATGCAGTATGCTCACGGATTTTTATTTTAAATATACAAACATTTGGTAGGTCCTTCAGTTTTTCTGGAAGGCTGTTCCAGAGTTTGGCACCCAAGTATTTGATTGTGAACGTTCTTGTATTCGTACGAGTGTATAGAGGCCTATAAGAGGAGGATGTGGAGCATAGACAATAGGGAGTGACCTCAGATAGTGGAGTAAAGTAGTTGTTGAAGATCGAGGTAGTAGATTATGACTGAATTTAAACATGAATTGAGATATTTGGTATAACGTGATTTTCTTTAGTTTTAGTATACCCAACTGATTATAGGTGAGGTCAACCTGAGTCAAAGGTGGACAACCAGTGATGAAGCGAACAGCACGGTTTTGGAGAGTGGTTAGCCGCTTAAGTCGGGATGGGTAGTTCGATGCCCAAATAATGTTAAAATAGCTTAAGTAGGGGTTTATCATCGTAAAATATAAGTTTCTACATATATTTAGAGGCAATAGATATGCTACTTTATATAGTATCCCAATATGTTTGGCAATTTTTATTGCGATATGGTGAATATGATCATTCCACGTTAAATGACTATCAATCATAACGCCAAGGAATTTAATTGATGTGACCTTTGGTATCGAGGTATTATTTATTAGTAGACTGTCTTCGATCTGGGGTGGTTTCTTGCAATGAGAGCAAAATGATATGTAGTTTTTTTTTTATGTTTAGGGATAGTTTGTTAGCTGCAAACCAATTTGCCATGTATTTTAGTTCGAGATTTAGCAGCTGAATTAATTTGTCATACGATTTATGGGATGCAAATATGTTTGTGTCATCTGCAAATAGAAAGAATTGGAGGACAGAGGACTTTGGAAGATCGTTAATAAATAATAGAAAGAGTAGAGGGCCTAAAATTGATCCCTGGGGGACGCCATGCTTTATGCGATTTAAAGAGGATAAATGACTATTGCATTTAACTTGCTGGTGTCTACCAGTAAGATAGTCTCGTAACCAAGTTAGTGCGACTCCACGTATGCCTAAGTTTTCCAATTTTAGCAATAATATGTCATGATTTACAGAGTCGAAAGCCTTTGCCACGTCCACAAAGATTCCAATGGCATACTCATTCCGGTCAGTTGCAGCAGCAATGTTATCTTGGACTGTGAGAAGAGACATTAGGGTAGAGTGGCCATGCTGGAAGCCGTGTTGAGACTTAAAGAGTACACCTTTGGCCTTAACATAGTCATACAAGCGTACATACATTACTTTTTCTAGTAATTTGGAAAAATAGGGCAAAATGGAAATAGGTCGGTAATTAGAAAGTTCCTCAGTATTACCTTGTTTATAAATAGGAGTGACTTTGGCTTCCTTCAGTGGACCAGGTATAGAGTCAGTGGCTAATGAACAGTTTATTATGTGGACCAAGGGTTTTGCAATAATAGACAGCAATGGCTTAATAATTATAGGATTTAAATCAACCGTGCTGGTACTGTGAGTTGATTTCAGAATGGTACTCAAGGCAAGCAACTCTTCAACCGAGGTGGGGTATATTGCAAACGAGGAAAGGCTGGGGGAGCCGAGGTAAGAGGTAACTGGAGACTTTGGCTGTGGTATTTGAGCAATTATATCATCGGCTATACTAGTGAAATAATAATTAAACAGGTCGGCCAACTGGGCGCCATCTGTAATCTTGGTACCATTGGAACTCACACATTTTATTATTGTATCACATGGCTTGGTTCTGAGAATCAATTTTATTGTCGCCCAAGTGTTTTTTAGGTCATTACTGTGTCTAGTAAATTCAGACGAGTAGAAGCTTTTTTCACATTTTGTACATAAAGTTTTGAATTTATTTTTATAGATAATATATTTTTCTTTGTTGATTGTTGTCGGATTTTTTATATAAACCAGATAGAGCTATTTTTAGTCATACTAGATTTATAGAGGGCAGCTGTCATCCACGGTTTTCTGTAGATAGGCTTATTGGTTGATTTAACTTTAATAGGAAAAGCACAGTTATAGGCAGATTTGACTTTAGAGATAAAGCGCTCATAAGCTAATGATGCATCCTCGTTTTCACAGGCCTCAATTATACTTTTCCAGTCACACTCGGTCAAAAGTGACTTAAAGCGTTCCTTGGATGCCAAATTAAATTGTCTAGTCAGGATATTGTAAGAGTTTATCATTTGCAGCGGGGTAAGATCAGCCCATATTAAAACAGGGAGGTGGTCTGACAAGTCTTCTGCTAGAATTGTGGGTTGAACAACTTTGGAAACACAATTTACAAATATATTATCGATCAGTGAGGCAGATGAAGTGGTGATTCGAGTAAGTTGAGAAATAGTCGTCAAAAAGTGAAATGATGTCAAAATGTTATAGAAGATACCGGTTGGCTTATGTTCCTGAATTTTTAGATGGTCTATATTGAAATCTCCTAATATTAACACATCCTTGGCCTTAGTTGTAGATTGAATATCCGGTAGTAGAATTTCCCATTCCTGGTTGAAGGTGTCCAAGCAACTACCCGGTGGCCTATAGACTGACCCAGCCATGAACTTTGAATTATCTGCCGTTTCTATGCACACGAATAGCGATTTGTATGTGGTATGAGAGGAGCAGTTTGCTGGCGCTTGCATTAAGGAATAGTTGAAGTTATTTTTTATAAAAAACCAACACCTTACCAGCTACTCGACATTTATGTTCGAAACTATAACCTGGTATTGATACGGTGCTTGCTGAGTCAGTGTCAAGCCAAGTTTTGGTGACTGCCAAGATGTCTATAGATAGCGAGACCAGCAGATGTTCTATTCTGGGGATCTTTGAATAAATACTACGACAATTAATGTGCATCAGGGAAATCAAATGTGGATTTTTGTTGTATACATCTGTTAAAGTATCAGAAAGGCTATATTTACTGTTTACTGGTCTTATTGTGAAATAATTTTCATCAGGATCTACGTCAGGGTTATTCAGAAGCCAATGTCCTTCCTCTGAGTCGGTGAAGATTTCCAATCTCGGGCCTTCGTTCATTCTTATTACATTAGAAGTAGAACTACTGATGTCACGCGTAGGCGTTATAAATTCCTTATCATCATTAGTGTTACTAAAAGGGAGTGTTCTAGCAAGGCATTCGGGGCAGCACCAATTGTCCCGAGGGGTACTTGAACCACCAAGATGTGCTGCATGATAACAAACCGAACATAGTAAGCATGCGATGATTTCATCATTAACAGTCAATACAATTACATATGTTTAAGCAATGAAAAGGAACGACACTTTGTGCTGAACAACAGTTCATTCACTGACTAAAAAAAGAGAAAAAACGAGTAAAAAAAATGATAATCGCTGTCTTTGTGAAGAACTAAGAAAAACGCACTGTAAGCGTTGATTAAGGAGTTGATGAGCACTCCATATACAGAGCGATTGTGCTGCGGTGGCACAGCTTAAAGTTAATCGCCATGAAATTAAGTACACACACACAATCAGCAGTTAGGACAGCTGAATTTATTCAAAATTTGGTATGGGGTGAGACTGCTACCAATAAAAAGAATATGAAGGTAATTTACAACATTGTTTTAGCTGCCGACTGGTGTCACAGGTAAGAGTAGACTTGATCGGACGCCTGAGATTTGTCAGGAGAGAGAAAATGAATATAAGAGTTTCCGACCTGCATAGGCTATCTCGCACATTGGTCAAGCCGGTAACAAGGCTCGAAGCGGACGGCAGTCAAGTTCTGGTTCAGGTGGGAGTAGGTTTTGGAAGGTCATCCTTTGTAGCAATTCTTTTTGGCTTTTCGCTGGGATCTGCGGTAGAACGGGTGTAGACAAGCCCTTCTCTCGACCAAGCTGAATGGATTGATTTTGATTTGATCAGTTTTCTAGCTTCTGCAAATAGAGCAGCATTATGGCGCATGAGATGCTCATTGATGCAGATTTTACGTTGATCCCACGTTCCTTTGAGGCTGCCACGAGCAAAGAAAACTTGGTTTCGTGCTCTTCTGGTGGTGAAAGAGACCAGAACGGAGCTATTCGGTTGCTTTGAATTCGCTGGGATTGTGTGAATATATGAGATGTCAGCTTCAGTCGTTGGTTGGCCAAGTCGAGAGTTGCAAAGCTTCAAGACTGATTGGAGGATCGTTGTGGTCTCTGCAGATCGGTTCTGTCGAAGAGCTCTCAGATCATGTCTTGTTGGAATATCAAGACCATATATCATTAAGTTGTTTTGTCTATGCTGGTTTTCAAAATCCTCCACTTTGAATACGAGTGAGGCGATTTCCTTCTTTCCTTCTTCGATTTCCTTCTTGGCACCAGCCAAAGCCGAAACTTGTTCGAGAGTTAATTCCTTAACCAAGGCTTCTGCAATCGTCACGACCATTCCTTCCAGTTTTTTTGTGTATTCTGCAGCAAACGACTCAAAGGTTCGTTCAATCAGTATTTGGAGCTGCATCTCCAGTCGTGATTCAATCCGGGCAAGGATCGCATCGATCACTTTATCTTCTTGCAGGCAATCGATGATATCATCTGGTCTAACTGCTTTCCTAGCCATGTTGCTGTTAGAGAATTGTGGCAGAACTCTTATTCCAGATTCAAATTCAGAGATATGGCAGAGCGCTGTAATTTAGAGGAGTAGGCAAGGTGTACGAAATGATGAACTTCACGGTCGAGTGATTTATCAACAACGGTCCAGCGTGGAAGTCACAAATTTCGATGGCATACACATAGCTATTTACATAAATCCATTTCGAAACAAAATACCGTATTTTCATACTGTAAAATAGCGAATTTCTGTTAAATTTTCGGTCGACAGGTATCAGACTCGATAAATTGTCCACGGTACTGATGTTTAAACACACCACCGAACACAGGTCGACCTATCAGACCGAACACATCAAATTGGTATTTGTTTTGCTTATTGTACATCACATTTGAGGGCCTCTTCAGAGTTATTAAAACTTATTATTATGTCAAGTGTTTTGATACGTCATTCATAGTTGAGAGTTTAATTACTAAATTATTGTTTTTGCAGGTGAACTTGTTCTGTCTTATTTAAAAAGAAGTTGGTTGGGAGTTGATGGTAAACCTGAAAAGGGAGCTACACACAATGAAAATCTACAAACTCTTCTCCAGTAAACCTTTTCTTATTGTTTTCATTACAGTTATTTAAAAAAGCAGAAAACATGAAAATCCACACAGCTTCTTTGGCATGTGAACTTATATTGTGGTTCCTTTAGTTTTTCAATATTGAGTTTCTACTTGCGTTGTAGAAACATTAGCACACCAAACATTAGCGTTAGGTGAGATCTTGTTTGATGATGTTGTAAAAGCAACAGTTATAGGCAGTTATGTGATAAATCATGTCATAGAAGAAATCAATGATGGTTGCTGAGGAGGACAAGGCAGTTTCCATGGAAGGCAGCTGCTAAGGAAGGTCATTGCCATAGAAGACAGTTCCTTTAGAAGATGATTGCTAAGGATATAGGATGCTAAAGAATGCAGTTACTAAGAAAAACTGTTGCTCAGGAAGGGGTTGCTATGGAAACCAGTTGTTAAGGAAAACGGTTACTATGCAGGGTGGTTGCAATAGAAGACAGTTGCTAAAGAAGTCAGTTACTAAGGAAGATGATTGCTAGGAAGAGAGGTTGCTAAGGAAGACGGTTACTATAGAAAACGGTTGCTATGGAAGGCAGTTACTAAGGGAGATGATTGCTAAGAAGAGAGGTTGCTAAGGAAGACGGTTGCTATAGAAAACGGTTGTTAAGGAAGACAGTTACTAAGGTAGATGATTGCTAAGAAGAGAGGTTGCTGAGGAAGGTGGTTGCTATAGAATACGGTTGCTAAGGAAGGTAGTTACTAAGGGAGATGATTGTTAAGGAGGGAGTCTGCTGTGGAATTTGGTTGGTATAGAATACTTTTGTTAAGGAGGCGGTTATTAAGGAAGAAGATTGCTAAGAGTAATGGTTGCAAAAGTAGATGGTTGTACCTCTGGCATGGAGAGCAACGTCTTTAGCAGTTGCAATTCTGTTCCTCTGACACGCAAAGGGTTAACAATTGATAGATATTTATAGACGTTGATCTATTGTCTTAGTGTGCTTATGGATTACAAGAATTTCTGTCACATTCTAGGTATTTGTAGAATGCTCATATTTAATTGAGTCATATTTCATAACTCTCCTTAACTAAATGCAGATCTGTTGGTAAACTTGTTTGCTGTATGTTGTAATTTTAAGAGCTTTACTGCAGCCTAAAATTTCCTGTGGCTTCTCGTTTGCTAAGCCCATGACAGGAATTGAAAGAAACTGTCGTAATTTTGATAGCTTTACTGCGTAATGCTTCGTCTGAACTATGTCTGTGCTCGCCAATAGCCAGTTCACACCAGGATTCACTATCATGTATTTAAAGCGCCCTTGTAGCAGCATGGCTGTATTTTTTTTATTGTACTTCCATTTGGATAGTCCAGTATTTTATGATTATGATTCTCTGTAACATCTCTATGTGAAGGCTATACTTTCAATGTTCGGAGGAAGTTCTTGCAACCTTAGAAAATCTGGCATCAACTGCTATTCCAGAACTTGCTCAGACCGACAAGAATGGTTTGTCCACAACCTTCCCTACGCTCACCAGGTGAGCAAAGAAAGAGCTAATCTTTGAAGTCTATTTAGCTTAGAATACTTTGTTCTTCATGTGATGTTTTGAAAATTTGACAAAATGATAGTCTTGAGTGATCAATGCATATTTCAACAAAAGGCATATATAAATATGATATGAGGTTGGTTGTTGGCTTTTAGTGAACCTGGCTATTGTTGCTGTATTTCTTTTGTTAAATCTTCTGCTCAATTGTCCATTTACTGTTTGACTATTATTAATCAGTCAATCAGCCACATAATAAATGCACCTCAGTTAAACTTCTGGTTGAAATCGGCTTCTGGTGGGTCAGGTTCTGCTTGCAATAGTTGTCAGTGGTTCTCTTTATCAAGTTCATTATTTCAAACTGTAGTTCAATTCAAGTGCATGAACCACCAGACTGTCACATGCTGATGGATTTGTCGAGCTTTGAAAGGTTCTATAGAGTAAGTAAGTAAAGTAAGAATATTCTTTATTAGACTACCAGCAAATGCACAGTAGCTTACATAATGTATCAAATTTAAACAAGGTCAAAGAACATTCTCGTATTGAAACTGCTCTTGACAAATATACCAACTCTAGCTATGATTGCACTAACAGAAATTGCAAATAGACCAAATGTGTCAGCAGTAGGATTCTAACAAACCAGTCTTTTAGTCTCGTATACAAACAAATCTGGATAACGCAGTTCAACGTGTGTCTAAAAAATATAAGTTTCATGTGTGTAGTGTAATTTAAGTAAGTAAATAAGAATATTCCATATTGGACTACCAGCAAATGCATCGTAGCATACAAGGGACTATAACTGTCTAGCCCTCAACCTGCTTGCCTCGATGGGATATATAAGATGATCACAATGTAAGGAATTTGAGTATGACATTAGAACACGTTTGCTCACAGTCATTGACGAATGAGTGGGTCGGAGCATTTCTGTAGCTCCTTTCTGGAACCAGTACTGCTTGCATTGAGTAATGGTTTGAAACTGACACCACATGTCACTTTTTGTGTTTGAATAATTGTTTTAATTCCCGGCTTTAGAAACTCATATCCTGTCTTTTATCGAGTGATGCTCCAGGAACTTGTTGGCCATGTCAAATCAATCACACCTGGAAGACCAACAGACCAATCAATCACACCTGGAAGACCAACAGACCCGCAGCAGGTAATTTGATGTGCTGACGTACTCTTATGCTTAATATGTAAAAAGTTCCTGTCTTTATTTAAAATTTTTAATGGATGTATCATGACCTTGCTTTTATGCAAATACTTTAGAGTGTGTCAAAAAACTAGGTAGAATGCAAGATTTATATTTAAACATGTGTTACTTCACTTTCTGTTTTTAGCAATCTGTTGTTATTGCTTTGCATAAAGTTTTGATTGATTTAAATTCGATTGTTTTATGCCCTTATTGTTCAGTGTGACTTATAATTATTTTGGCTAAATGACCTATGATTAATACTAAGAGTTTAATTGGTAAAAAATTTCAAATTGTTTGTTCAGAAAATTAAAGCCACACCATTGAAAATGGTTTTCTTATATAACTTACAATTTTCAAGAAATATTTTTTTTAATTAATAATTTACAGATGAACAATTATCTTTTGACTTTAGGAATATGTTGATAGACTTCTGACGTGGAATGTTTCTGTTCGAATCTTTCACATTCTTGTTAGTCTTGTCAAGGTAGGTGAACTTGTAGTTAACTACATTTTTGGCAGTGAATTTTATCTCTTAAATTGCCTCCCATGCTGTTATAACTGTAAACACCATCCACTTTAGCTGTCTGCCTGTTTGCTCCCCTTGGATCTGTATATCGAACCGATTTCGCCCACACCACACATCAGTTATGTTTTGACTAAGCATCTGTGAATATGGGCTGGTCACTGCAACTTTGGTTTTTCTTGGATGCTGTAGAAATCTCAATATGTTTAGTAATTTATATTGTAAGATGTTTGGAGTCGTTTGGCTTACTTCAGCATTTTCTTTCTGAACTATATTTAAACTAATGTTGTGAATGTCAAATTCATTTAATCTGAGTTTTTCTAAAAGCTGCTTTACTCGATACACTGATAAAACTGTGAAGTTTTTAGCATGGAGCTTGATTTCTAACAGAAAGTGTTCAGTTACTTGTCATCTTGATATAAATGTTTATCTTTTTTCCTGTAGACATTTGATGCCAGATCTAACCTTGCAGCAATTCTTAAGGTATACTCTTAATGTTTGTTTTTAACCACTGATCTTCCTTCATTGGTCATTCCTTCTCTAATCCTTTATTTTGGTTTCGTTGAGGGCATGCAGTTTGTATCCCTTGCTATTTACATGGGATATCACGCGATTTTGGATATAGAGCAGTTGTAGCCACGGAACCCAAAGATCGTTCCGCCTTTGGAATAAAACTTATATAGTGAATGTAGCCTCACTACACTGATCTCTTATGGCATTTCTTTGCAGAGCTGATTAGTTGTAGTGTTGTGTGATGAATTTGACTGCTGTAGCTTGGCAATATCCTATTTTAATTGACTGCTGTAACTTGGCAATGTCATATTTCTAGAAATATAACGTTGTCTGCCTATGTGAGATTTTAATTCTGCCATTACATTTTTACCTAACTGCATTGCCAAAATAATTTGTTCAATTCTCTAGGACAATTGTTAGAATCGAAACTGCTAGACAGTGTCACAAGCTAGACTGAATCCTTGTCTATGCCAGACTTAAGTCACGTCTTCGAAATCTTTAGGAAACCCATATTTTAGTGCTTTTGCGAGGTTTCTGAAAGGTGCCATATAAATGCATGCATACAAGTCCATGAAGACTGGGACTGAACGAAAGGGGGTTGTGGTTTGATGTGCTGTAGTTTGGTCGTCTGTTTGTGGAGGCGTTTCTTCGCTTCTGTATGCCAATGCTCGACCACATGTTCCGTGGCCATCGCGACGACATCCAGAGCCTGCTCAAGAACCTTCAGCTCAGCACAAGAGCTCTGCATCACATGTGCGGCCATTCTAAGGTAACCGATGTCTTCCCAATGATTGTACTTTACCTTGCTTAGCCAATTTCGTTCAGTGCCAGTTTCTGGATTCTTTTTCACTTGTGATTCAATTTTCAACTTATTTTCAAATAGTGTGCAAGTCATATTCTCAGCACCTCATAATATATTTATTTTCTTTTATTATAACGGCGAACTCTTGGAGCAGGTGGAATTTTCCCAATACTTGGGAGCCTTGCTGGAGGAAATAGAGGATGGAAGTGGAGAGATAAGAGCCAGACTAGGAATGGCAAGAACAGCTGTGGGATTGCTTGCTGTTGTATGGAGGGACAGATCAATTGGAACTTGGTCGAAGGCAAGGACGATGGTGTGGTCGGTGGCGATGTATGGGTGCGAGACATGGACACTGAAGACTCAGGACAAAAGAAAAATATCAGCTTTCGAAATGATGAAATACAGAAGGATGCTGAAAGTCAACTGAAGGGAGCACAGAACAAATGAGTCCATACTGCAGGAAGTACAACAGGACCATAGATTATTGGAGGTGGTGAAGGAAAGGAAGTTGAACTATTTCGGACACGTCAGAGTGGACGGTTTGCTGGCCTTCATACTACAGGGCTACGTGGATGGTAAAAGAGCACGGGGTAGACCTAGAAGACGGTGGATGGATGACATAGAGGAGTGGATGAGACTGCCGAGGGCGGTTGCATCAGGAGTGTGTGGGACAGAGTGAGATGGAGGAAAATGACGTCTTTGGCTCTGGTCGCCGATCCTCAGTAATGAGGAAGGACAAGTCAAGTCAAGTCATAGTATATTATGGACCTCAAAAATCAATTACGTTTGTTTATTACGTATTGATAGAATAAATGCACAGAATTATCACGAGGTCATGACAGAGTGCCTCTGAATCTCTGGAGCGATTCAATTGTTCAATTACAATTACAGTTCTGTTTATGGTCATATAAAAGTGCTTATGCATGTGGAGTTGTTGGTCTTCAATTGTGATTATTTAGGTTCACTTCGAATGGCTGACATTGAATTTTTTCAGACTTAGGCCCAGTGTTTACTTTGTCAGTTTAGAAATATGTTTAATAATGCTGTCAAATCCAACATCAGGTTGTGTCTAAGGGAGTTGGTCTGGCTATGGAGACCAGAGCCATGCATATTGCATCTATATTTATTCATTCATTCATTGATTTTGGAAGTTATATAGGAACTCTCACTCAGAGGTACTGCTGTCTGACTTCAGTTTGCCAAAAAAGAACCGCTTTAGGTTTGTTTTGCAGTTCTGAGTCATTTGTGTGGCATGGTGGTCGATTAATTAGAGCAGTCGGCCCGTAACGCTCTCTGTGCGCTGAGTGAGTGGGTTCGATCCTCGTCTGAGGCGTCACTGTGTAGGGACCTTGAACAAGTCCTTCGCGCACAATTGCTCTGCAGTACATCTGCAATTGCGCCGTCGAGTCGTTGGAAATGTTGGAAGAAGGGCAATATCAAATTTCAGAATAAATAATACTGCATGTTGACACTTTTAATGACTAGGTGCGTTGGTTTCCCAATCATCTTTAGTAGACGCTTGTCATTAAGGTGTTTATAGGATGGATTATTTCTAAGGAGTTGCTTTGGTGTTGTATTCAAAATTATATAGAGCAATATAAGTTTATTTTCGATCTGCAGATAATGAAAGATATTCAGCTGACCAATCAGGTGCCACAACTGAAAAGAACTCTTGAGGTGTTTGTCTACAGAGTGAAAGCCATGCTTACGTTCAACCGGTGCCTCGAGGCATTCTGGTTGGGTAACCTTAAGAACAGAGACTTAAAGGTAAGATGCTAAGGATGTCAGAGACTTAAAGGTAAGATGCTAAGGATGTCAGAGACTTAAAGGTAAGATGCTAAGGATGTCAGAGACTTAAAAGTAAGATGCTAAGGATGTGAGACAAAGGAGAACAATTTACAAGTAGCATTGCTGAGACTTTGACTAAGGAGATCTGAAGAACATGAGAATTAAACGTTAAACTAGGAATCTAAAATGTTAGGTAGAGCTCTGATACAGAGGTCATTGTAGATTCTTTGATGCAAGAGCCCAACTTTTGTGGTTCTTCTTTCAGCCAATGATGTGATGATGACCTGTTGATGAGTGCTTGCTTATCTACCTGAAATACGTAAATTGCATAGTTTTGTAAGGCAAGAATTTTTTACAACCTACCTTACATTTCTACAGTATGGCAGTTATCGGACAACAGCTTGTCTGATGCTTGAGGTTAGGCAGAGAATGGCATCTGCCTAGTGCAACGATTCTCAACCTGTGGCCCGTGGGTCAAAAGTGGCCAGCCAGGCCTTCAAAAGTAGCTCTCGACCTGTCAAAGATATAAAATAATGAATATTTGACAGAATATTTATTTCTATTATAAATTATTATATTTTATTGATGTTTCTAAGTAACATCAAATGTATTTATCCATGTGTAATTTGATTCTATTCCAAAATAAAAATCTGTTAAAATTTTAAATATTATTTTGAACCTTGGGGCCCATTATGTCCTCCAACTAAATAAGTCGAAAAAGGTTGGGAAACACTGGCTTAGCGTATTAGTAAAAATACAATGTGTGTTATGCCAGGAGATTTGTAGGGTTTATCCAGGTTGATTAGCATATGAAAATTTCACTTGTGCCACCACATTGAGTATAGAATGTTTCTAAGGTTTGAGAGTTTTTTGGTAGGGAGAGGAAATCATGTCTCAGACCTCTCGACTGGACGGTGATGAAGCCAGCTCAGCCGAAGACAGTCTTCCAGAAGATGAAGAAAGTGAAGAGGTTAGAAATTGTGTGAAATTCAAATGGAATGGGATGGCCAGTATTGTAGTGAGGAGTTATCTGGTGGTGCCTAGGAACAGGGTACAACTCAAGAGGGGAGTTTGTAAATTTTCTGATGAAATTATTTAATTATTAACCCTTTTAGCAATGAGATACATTTTAGTATATGACGAGGTTAAAGGGTTAAACTAGTTACCTTATCTTGAAATATGAAAGACCAATCATAAATGTAATAAAATTGAATAACAGCAGGTAAAGGTGTATATGTATAATATTTATTGAGATACCTGTTCAGGATTTTTAGATATTGTCATTGACTCATTTGAACAGGACTAAGTTTCAACTGTGCACAGATGAAAGACCAATCGTAAATGTAATAAAATTGAATAACAGCAGGTAAAGGTGTATATGTATAATATTTATTGAGATACCTGTTCAGGATTTTTAGATATTGTCATTGACTCATTTGAACAGGACTAAGTTTCAACTGTGCACAGAAAATCTTGAGCATGCAAACTGGACTATTGACTAAATTATCCAACCCTGTGCTAGAGCAAACGAACACAGAGCATTACCTATTTCAGTGTACGATGCTTTCTTCGTTTGTTTATTTCTGTTTTGTTTTCAATTTATTGTTTTATTGTGATCGTAAATTGAAATTTTTAGAGCACCCATAAAATCAAAGTTGCAGGAGCCAGCTGATTCACATAATCAGAACCAGATCGATAGACAGAGGGGTCAAGATTCAGATAAGAAGGCAGGCAGACAGACAGTCATATTGCTATGGTGGATGGTGTATAGAGTTGAAACAACGAGGGAAGCAGGGGCTGGAGGAGGAATTCAGATAGGATGATGTGTAAAAACAAGTGTTTTCGGTGTTGAGTGAAAGACTTATGGAAAGATAGCAAGAGGCAAGGTTTTGGAGAGTTTGTACAATGGATCAGGTCTTCATACTGGAGGGAGTAAGCTCCTGTAATTAAGCTGGTTACCGAGACTTTGCTTTGTAGAAATGTTGAGTATATAGTTACAATTATGAGTTTGTTCCATAGAGATGGGACTGCAATGATTGTAATCCTCTGCCTTTAATAATCTCTCCCTCTCACAGTGTGCCAGCCCCTTGCTTATAGGTGTTTCCGTGTCCTACTGTTGTGCAAGGTATTGTTAGAACTAAAAATCATCAGGACGATACAATAATTATTTTATTCACTGAGCAAGAACTGATTATTTCTTGTTTTTTGGAGGAGCCAGATGCAAGACCAAAACGTTCCACTGACGATGAAGATAGTAAAGCGGAACCTGAATCCTACAGTGAAGCGTACTAAATGAGATGAATAAAAAGACAAATATTGTCCTCAGCACTTTATCTTGAAAGATTTTGATATAAATAAAAAAAATTGTCTTTCTGTTTGCTATTTTGATGCAGCTGGTGTTAAACTTACTCTAAACTGAACAGCAAAATACAAACAGTTGATTATGCTTGTGTGGTCGTTTTTGTTCTTTTCTTTTTTTTATATTTACAGTTCGTAGAAACGATCTTCTAAGAACGTGCAGGGGTTGCTTGTGAGGGTGTGATAGGCAGAACTGTTATGATTCCTGAACGCCTTTTCATATGAACTTTACTTGAGTGCATGCATTTCCTTGGTTGTGCTCATGAAATTTGGGGCTTCATGCCTCAGCACATTGTTTACTTCAGATTCAATTCATGTATCAATCTGCATCAATCTGAATTCATTTGTTAAATTCAAACTGACTGTGTCATTAACAGTATATTATGAACAGATGATGAAACGTGTTTACAGGGCTTGAGTGTAACTGTATGGTAGCCATACAAGGTTCCCATCATCTTAGTGTATGGAGTTTCCAAGGCCTCAATAAGAAGCATCATTAAGCACTTCACCAATGAGCTGCATTGGTTTCTGGGTCATTATTTGTAAGCCTACACTTGTAGTTAAGTGTTTATGAAAATCATATAAAAACGCCAATCATGGCAGTTGGTTTCTGATGGAGGTAGGGTTCATTTTCATTTTACTTTCACGATGAACTAGGCCTCGTGCTTTCGACACGTGCCGTCGTTAGCAATGGTTTCATGCAATTGAGACTAGTGAGATATGATTGCATGCAGACTGGGTTTTGGAGTCTGCTGTGGGCCTTTAGTCCAAGTGGCCCGATATGTGTCAAATGTATGAAAGTTGTACAATGTAGGGCCTACCATTTTGAAATCTACAAGTTATGCCATGAGTTGATGTGCATAGACATTATTTAATTATTGTGCCTGATTGGGTATTTAAATTGTATGTGCAAGCTATTATATAACAACTGCCAGTTACTGTAACCATTTTACTCTGCCACAGCTAAACTGAAAGTAGGGTCATGTTGTTACTTATTATTGGGACACCTTATAGCCGATTGTTATTATACCCTTATTCACCCCTATGGAGCCATCATTACCCTATCGAGCCTCCACTGAAGCGTTCACTATTTAAGAACCTTGGGAAAACCACTTTTGATTAATTAATGAGTGCCTTCAATGCTGTCTTGTGGTTGTCTGAGCACTTTTGAACTTTGGCAGGCGTCATCAAATGTAATTGTAGTCTATTATTATATCATATATTACTCATTAGCGTCTGGGTTTCAAGTGTGCAACCATTAAAAGTAAACAACCTCTAAACGGTTTAAAAAGGTTATTCTTGACAAAGATCTAGACCAGTGTTCAATAACAGTCTCGGTAATCACACCTGTTTACGTCAGGTAAATTGAATGTGTGAAGTTCATCCAGGGCCGTGTAACACTAAGTCTGCTGCTCGGACTAGGGTTCCGACTTCACACCAAGCATGGTCTGTGTCGACGTGAAACAGAAGCTAGCTGAGTGAAGCCGTTGGCACGCAGTGTAGGCGAAGAATAACGTGTGCGTAAGCAATATGCTCTGAATGTATAATTTTAGGTAATATTAATTATTAAGTTGACGCTAACGAACTTGGCTGCGATAAATACTGAACGCTGATGCTGCACGGGGTATACTCGGTGTTTGCCCGAACTATGTTCTGAACAGTAATGGAACGCGCCGAGGCGAGGTCATATATTTGTTCATGCGTGACACGCAGTCGTACTGCTGTTTCTTAATTTTATCAGCTGATCACTGTGTGATCAGAGTAACGTTGGTCACGTTCATGGCCTGACCCAGAAATAAACTGGGTCATTTTGCAGTGGCTACTTATTCGTAGCCGATTCGTAAACCGTCTACAATTATTATTAAACGAAGAAAGTCCAAAAGTGTTGTACAACATCGAATTTTACTAAGAAAGCCTTGCTGAAAGCATTAGTTCAAAATAAAAAATTACATTAATGATTTACATGAAGCTAAAATTATGTCTTAAAATTATTTTACACGAACCAAAAGTGAACAATCGGTCAATAATAGGCAGAATAATTGTTATTATAACAGACACATGTCGAGTATAACCCGTCTTGTATATCCAGAGCAAGATAAGGTCTGATGGACAGAATTGGCTGTATAACTGAAGTTTTCTGTTCAGAGTCTAGGCTATGGCCTGCCGAACTAAATCTGTTCCTGCCATGCATTTCCAAGGTATGGTCAAATTCGTAAAGAGAGTAGTCCTGCTCGAGTATAGAAAAGTCTTTGGAGTCAGCCTGATTACAATGCACAACCTTAATTTTATCGATCTTTTTGTTAGCAAAATATCGCACTTTTGATTTTTACTACATCTGGCACGTTAAAGAAAATTGATGTATAGGCCCTACACCGCGTCCCTTTAAAGAAGAGAGGACTGTCTGTTCATTCATCTGGTCGACGGCTAACTATCCACTTCATAGAAGCGCTTAAGTGTCGTTTCCGCTTGATGGTCGGTCAATCAATGTATGTGTGGCAGAGCACGTTGAATAAGTGAGTGTGTAGGACGTTTGAACGATGGGTTTTCAATTAGAAAGCTCAACTTCAAATTTCCCTTCGCTTTGCTTGAGCGGAAAGACGCCGTCGATTCATTATCGACCAACCTACGAACCCATGCCTAAAGAAGATCGACGGCTGTTTTAGTTGGATTCGATTCTTTTTTTGTCGATCGTTTTGTCTCCCGCGGCGTAGCCAAAATGCACGCGATGTCAAGAGGTATTTTGTCAAGTCTTGTCACTGAGCAATGCCATCCCAGTCTGGGGATGTTAGCTAACTATGTTCTTGGAAGTCGACGATTCTTCGGGGATGATATTGCTACGAAAACTGCCGTAAGCTGCAATGAGAGAGCGAGGGCCGTCACGTCTTTCTACTACCAAAGCGCAATTGACCAGGCTGCGGCGAAGGTAGGCAGACTGTGCAATCGCAACTAATGGCTTTGCTCTTAATGAATTGCAACAGAAAGGCTGTTTATTGATTAATGTCTAATGGTATTATACAGAGGAAAATAAAATTAAAGCGTTCAGCTCAATTACCACTGCAGGTATGTAGGATATGATGAGTTTCAGGTAAATGAGTTCAATGATCTGACACTTTATTTAAGCCACATCGATCGACAAGCTGTTTGAAGCACCATGCAAGTTAAGATCGTGTTTCTAGAAAATGATGCTTCATATCGGATTATTGATATGCAGGGTCCGATTAGGGGTTTTGTAGGCCATGGGCACTATGGCTTCACTACTTTCATAGGCCCTAAGCCCTATAGTTGGCCCTAAGCCTTAACTAAGAGAACCTTGCGACAGCATTAGTTCAAAATAAAAAAGTACATTAATGATTTACATGAAGTTAAAATTAAGTCTTAAAATTATTTTACACAAACCAAAAGTGAACAAGGCTACTAAGCAATATTCATAATATCCAAGTATTCGTAATATTCAGTCAGGCTAGAGCTCATTATACAGACTGCTTTGTATGATCATTTAATTTTAAGCTCCTTATCATCAGCACTATTATTATTATTACTTCTGCTGTTACTTTTTGTGGGTTGTTTATGCATCAGTAGGGGCTTTTGGGTTCCAGATGGATAAGTGACATTTTTTAGGCTTGTCCTTATTTAAATTTTAACCAGGAGGCAAAAGTGCAAGTGCTGAAGTTCCTTTTACTCTTCCATGAATCTGCAAGTTTTACTTCATTATAAGTTGGCATTTATTCATAAGTGTAGTTGAAAATATTTTAAAATTTATTAGAAGTGCACCATTGATAAAGGTATGCTATTTGGTCATAAAAGTATATGCTTTACTTCTGCTTAAATTTATTAATAAATTAGAGAAAAAGTCTTAAATCTGCGTTTTAGAGATCATGTCCAGGATCAATTTGCAATCTGATGAAGTGAAAGATGATTGCTTGATAAAAACAATATCCTTGACCATTTCAAACAATCGCCAGACAGATGGTCCACTTAGATCTCAACAAATCAGTCCATCAACCTATCTATCACTTTATCTTTGTGCTAACACCTGAAGTAAATTCACCTAAGATAGACCAACAGGTGTAGTTTCCTTTGTGCATTGGGTTGGACTACTATTTTTTTGTCAGCAACAGTTCTTGACCTTTTGGCCAAGGTACTGAAGTATCATTGCCCTTTTCTTGTGTGTATTGTAAGATTTGTTGCATTGCTTGTCGCTCGTAATAATAAGTGGCTCATGTTGGATTCACCTTATGACAATAAAGCTGCAACAATGCCCACACCTCTGGGAAATGTTTGACCAATGTTCACAACCTTACAAAAGCATTATCACATTTGGAGATGTGTGCATGAGATTTTTACTTTTTGAACCACTGCTGAAACTTGATGCATTTACAAGCTTTGAGCTTACAGGTTTGCAATGTCACATGATAATAAACTTATAATCTTGCAGTCTTGCCCATACTTATCCTCTGAAAACTCAGCAATTTATAATTTATTATCCATGGCATTTTTGTAATTCATACTCTTCCTCTTTGTCACTCCCGCCTTGAATTGATTGTCACACCCCCTGGAGGTGTATGAACCCCAGTTTTTGAATTCTCTGCAATAAAGCATTTATGTGATAATTGGCATCTTGTCATATGGTTTTAGTTCAGTAAAGTGTGTGATAAAATCAACTGTCATTATAAGAAAGGAAACACCACCCTGCATATATAAAAGGAAACACCACCCTGCATATATAAAAGGAAACGCCACCCTGCATATATAAAAGGAAACACCACCCTGCATATATAAAAGGAAACACCACCCTGCATATATAAAAGGAAACATCACCCTCCAGTTGAACAGGTGTAGCTTTGTTGAGCAGCTAACACAGTCTACTGTGCACAAAAGTGCAGATATGTAGTTGGTTATATAAGGATTTTACTTGCTTACTTGACCTACTTACAGGCAGCTATTGGTAAAGATTGTCATGGTTGCCCAAATATTAAATGATAATAGTTCTGCGTATTAATTGATCTCTGTAAAACAGATGCAATTAATGAGTAATTAATTATGCCTGAAGGCAAGGAAAGCATATGATGCAGTAGCATATATCGGATGTCAATAGTGATATGAAAACAATGTCTAGAATATATATATATATCTAGAATATTATATATATTATATATATATATACTGTAGAAATGTTTGTAACTATTGACATTTAGACTTGAAACTGTAAAGAATCAGAATCAAAAGCCAAATGTTCGGCAAAACAACGCTAAAAACTATTGTTAAGAAAATTCGATGAAAATTTACTGATCTAATTAATGTTTCATATTATTGTGTCCAATCTATCAATCTTGACTCCTTTATGGTTTTAAAGAGCATGTCAAGGATCAGTTTGCAATCTGATGAAGTGACTTTCATCTATTTGAAGCTGATTAGCTTTCTATATAAGGAATAACAACATTCATTCATTTCATAGTCCTGTTGTGTAACAACATTGGAAGCATATAAAGTCAGTATTGGCAAACAATTTCATCTACAGCAAGACAGATCCAGAATGATATATTTTTTAGAGATTCCATCATTTTGTACTCTGTAATGGTTATTTATTTAGAAAGTCTTCATACAGTTTATCGTGATGCCAATTTCCAAGGTCCCACATATGAATTCATGATTGCTAGTTTCTATTTATGAACTGGACAAACAAAGTGACAAACACTGAAGTAAGAAGAAGACTAAACATCAAAGAAAGTGTTGCAAGCCATAATGAAACGAAAATTGGGACTATTTGGAAACATTTGTAGAATGGATATCGAGAGAAAAATAAAGAGTGTAATGACACGAATTATGGAGGGAACGGGAAGAAGAGGAAGACCTTGCAGAGAATGGCCAGATGACATTGAAGACTGGTGTGGGACCGATATGTGTTACTTATTACAGCTAATCCAAGACACAGGAGCATGGAGAACAACGGTCAAATGTGCAGTGGACACGTACGGCCTGTCCACCCATGAATCATGATGATGATGATGATGATGATGAGTTTCTATTTAAATTTAGTTGAACATGTAGCTTAGTTTTAAAGGCATTGAAAGCGATGGTTGTTTGATTAGGATTGGCCAAATGTCTCAGGGTTTTCATCTGGTACATTCAGTAACTGAAATCTACGGACATCATGATGCCTGGGTTACAAAGTCCTGCCCCTGCACCAGGAGAGACACTGTTAAAACCCAACATTTGCATGTCTGCCGTTGCTGCTATGAAAGCGGCCAGTGACGAGAGCATTTTAATTGCAGCACGGCATAGCAGGTCAATGACCTCTTTTATGTCCTGAAGAGTCAATTATTTCTTTGATTTATTCTGTTATTCAGATTGGATGAAATAAAAATAGTTACAAAGTGATGGTCAATGAATGAAATTAGGGGACGTGAGAAAATGTCTCAGACATAATGTCCTAGAAAATATGTTCTTGAGACAAAATAACCTTCAGACAAATTTTCACAAAACAAAATGTCCTGAGACAATTTAAAAGTTACTCACAAAATTGTCATGAAGGCATGATTTAATCTTACAAAGTATCCAGGTATTACCAAAATATTATTGAGGTCCTCAAACAACATCGATGTTCAAAACTCTGGCAATGTCTCCCTGCTTTGCAATCTGATATCTATTACTATAGTAAGTAACAATAGTGTGAAGAGCTTGATCGATTCTCAAATAAGTCTTCCTTACTAATGAAAATGTCCTCCAGATTCATTCCAGGTCACCATACGCTGGTTCTTGGACAATTTAACTGCACTATCAAATCAGTCTGCCTAGAGCTGTACTGATATCACTTTTTGCCGATCATGCCGTTACCGATTGTCGCCGATTATTCATTTGCCGATACCGATTATTTTGCCGATTATTTCTTGTGTTTCCCAAGATCAAGATGTCCGGTTCAAAAAGATAGACCTATTGCTACTGCCTACTGTTGTGATACAAGCAAACACTTGGCCGGCCGATTAATCGGTACAGCTCTAAGTCTGCTGCTTGCCACGACCTAGACCTTGAAAAAGGCCTTGTGTAGAAGCCAGGAATCTGCCTGGTTATGACAGTGCTGGGTTCCTTGTGAATTGTAACATCTGGTGGTGGAACATCTGGTGGTGGAACTTCTCAGTCATTTTTATTGCACTCAAAAGGCCTACTGGCAATCATTGTGCCTTCACAAGGTTCTTGTAAATGGTGACATACATACAAACAGTCCTTATCATTTTGTTGTTGGTCCATTCTTTTGGTCGGGCCTCATTCCTTGGTTTAGGCTAGCAGTTTATTAAAGAGGAGCTATCCAATCTTGCATTAGTTTAGAAATGCAGTATTCTGGCAAGAGAGTTTATGAATACTGCACTCTTCAACTTATGGGGACTTGTTGGTTCTATACTCCCACACAACAATTCACTCACATCAATCCTTCTTGTGTTTTGGACCAACTTCATGGAACACCATACTCTAAGCTCGAGTAGTGCTGTGTGTCCCACTGTGAACATGCTCCTCAGTTCTACTCCGCCAGCTGCATTGGCTTCCTGTTGAATTCAGAATAAAATTTAAGCTGGTTGGTTTACAAAGCCCTCTGCACCAGTACTCCTACCTATATTCATGCTCTACTTAAACTCATTACATCCCTCCTTGTTGCCTGCGATCATCAAGTACAGGTCTTTTGGCTGAGCCACGATGCAGAACTATTTCACACTATTTCTCCTTGGCTTTCAAGGATCTGGAAATCTAAGTGCCTACTCTCCGTGTGACTGATTCACATTTCGGTGTGACTGCTCAGTGCTCAAATTACAATTTAATTAATAATAATAATAAGTCTCTCACTTGAAACTTGAATGTGTTTGCATATTATGTGGAGAACATTTGCAGCTCATCTGAAAGATACCAGATGACAGCTGTTAATTGCATCTTTGTGAGGTTCTAGAAATATGTTAAACACTGTTTGATAGATCATTAGTTATGGATACAATGGACCCACAAAAGACAGTGAAGTTCTTAACAAGTTATGGAATCGCTGGTGTTTATGAATATAACAAAACAATGACAGTCATTCAGAACCAGAAAGGCTGCTGTGTATTTTGGTGCATGAAATTTGTTAAGGAACCATGACACTGAGTTAAAATAATTACGTTGAGCAGTGTGAGTTGTATTGTGAATAAGTCAATTATCTGAGAAAAATTCAGAAAATTATCAATGGCCTTACTCTGTCAGGATTCATGTATTTTTTAAACTTGTTTATTTTGTAGTGAGAATCATTTATAAAATCATTCATTCTCACTAAAACTTGGTTTTATCTGTAGACTGTTTGTGGTCAGCCTTTATTCTTGGTCTATGCTCATTGCTTTTTCTTCTGTTGTAGACATCTGTGAGACTGATGCCATCAACTATGCTCTATTCTGGCAAGAGTGCTGATGGTAGCCATATACTGGTATGTGCAACAGCTTCATACAGGCATGCTGTTCAGTGGCTATACGATTAGGTTCTTGACTGTTGTCTGACATGTCAGTTAATTATCTACGTAAAATTAAAATTAGTTATGTGCGTAAAATTAAGTAGTTTGAAATGCCAGGCGTTGCATCATTGGTTGAATTGTAGAGATAGTGCCTCCCAGTGTGTTTTGAGGGACATCGTGTCTTAAGGTCTGCAATGCACGTGTTTGGATCATTTAGATAACCTTGTTAGTAGTAGGTGCTTGAAAGTTCCATATTGTGTGTTTTGCATTAAATTACATTACAATCTAAACCTACAACTCTGCCTACAACATGTTCTCCAGCTCAATGGGTGATTTTCTCTCATTTTATTCTGACTGGTTCTGTACCATGTGTAGATTTCAGATGAACGACATTGTGGTCAGGAGTGTCATCTAATTTCCCTTGTCTTTTTAGCGAAGTGCACAGTATCTGCAGAAGGAGTTGCCAGTTCGCATTGCACATCGTGTCGCTGGATTCCGAAGCCTTCCATTCATTGTTGGCTGCCACCCAGCTATTCTCTCTGTCGTACGTATTATATAGAGTGTGTTTAACTGTTTATACATGTAATCGTAATCCCAGCATTTCTACAGCGCCCACAAAAGCCAAGTCACGGGAACCAGCTTATTCACAGGCGCTTAATCAAAACAGAATCGTTAGACAGAAGGGTAAAAATCCAGAGAGTCATGTACATTGCAATTCATTGAAAGCTGAAACACTGCAACCATGTGTTAGTGGGCTGTGTAATAGGGTCATGCCTAAACACATTAATGAAAGTGTATCATTTATGTGGTGAATATTAGCCAATTGATTAGAGCGCTCAGATTGTAGCATAGAGAGCGTGGGTCTAGCTTCCACTGTCTCGATCTCTGTTTAGGGACCTTGATCAAGTCCTTGGTCTAAAATTCAACGGTACTATTGGTATTTCTGTGATAATGGTCATGTGTGCACTTCTAGACTTTGGATGGAGGGCATTATCAATATACATTTGAATTGAATTATACTATGTGTTTAACTACGTTATTCTTAGTTTGTCTAGAAAGCTGAGAGATGTAGGCTTCATTTTGTGCTGAAATGTCTAATAAAAGGATTTTGCTTACACCGTCCAGGGTCTTGGTTATTATTTCGGCATTTGCTTAAGTTTCCTCACGTCATTCATCTGTGTTTTTCTTGTTTTGTGACAGACTCTTCTGGGGCCCATTTCACTTAAGAATCCATTACATTGCAGCATTTGTCTGACAGTACATGTCCCAGGTGTAACTGACCTTGACCTGAACTGTTGTGGGCCACTGCAGTCTGGTTGTCTTCATTATCTACCTTCTGCCAAAGTGTTTTTCTGACCTGTGAATTAATTAGCTGGAGAAATGCGTAGCAAGCTCTTGGCTCCACTGACCCGTCAGTATATATCAACGAGAAGTGTGTGGCTCTTGTTCTGTTATGTGACCTCTGAAAGCGCTTTTCATGAACTGAAATCATATGCTGTGGTCTCAAAGCTTTAAAAAGCCTATTTATTTATGGCGGTTGATTTGCAAGTCTCTGTAGGACAAGAGACTCTTGACTCAGCCAAGTGTTTCATGGCTGACTCTTTTTATATTGTTCACCTAGTATACTTTGACCTGAAGTGATTGTGGCCTACCTCAACTCTGTAATGAATTGTGTGGCATATCTTGTTTTGGATTCTCACATTTGCAGTAAATCATTTATCAGCATGTTTTGCTGTTCAACAAGTGTGTTTTAATAGTTTCACTTTTATGTATCACCTTGTTAAAGCTTTTTATGATACTTATGTTGCTACCAATACCTAGTCTATGAATCTCCCTATGGTTCCAGACTGATAAAATTAATTATACATGTCGATGCTATGTAATGAGGTCATGGGTAGTGCTTCAGATGAATTACCTTAGTAAAAGGATTATTTTTGTTAAGTTCACATGATGAACAAATTTGTTGTTGTCACAACTGAGGTATTCCATAGGGATGGACCGAGTATTGCGAGTTCCATTTTACCGAGTCTGAGTTTCGAATATTTAAAAATGTCTCATTCTCTTGATATTTTTTCAGTTTGCACAACTTTTATGAATTTTTTAGTTTTGCCTTAGTTTACACTAGTGAGCACTACTAGTAGCAGTATTTGTGTTTTTAATTTGGTTGATTGTCATTTTATAAATAAAGAAATCTGATTTTTGTTTCAAAACTCAAAATCGAAAAGATTAATACTCGGACCCATTGTTAGTCCGAGTTTATGCCGAGTGTTCCGAGCCAAGTTTCGGTACATCCCTAGTATTCTATGAAGTCTTACTCTTCACATTTGACATTTCTAGACACTTTGTGTTGTTTGTTTTAGCATGAGCTCTACATTCGTGCCTTTCAGATGGTGACCGAATCGGCTGCTGTGAGTACTAAGCATTTCAATATCAGCAGATTTTTAATAATGGTTATGTAGAGTGAAGTGTTACAAAGGCTCCGTGATTTGATGCCTTAGTCGCAGCTGTTCTTTCTTTCTGTGATTTGTCACAGTGTGTTGTGTAATTTCTCAGCTAAATTGTTCTTTATACTGAAGTGGCCAAAATGATAGATAAATGGAGATCTGTCTTGTAAGTGAGTTTTTCTTGTGTTTGCAAGTGTTCATTGTTCGCCACTATGTGGTCTAGATTTGTTCTGTGGTCTACGTGACTATATCCAGTAATCAGACTTCTGGTCTGTGTTTAATGTCTGAAGATCTTGATATTGATTATAATGTCTCGACTTCGTGAACCTCGGTTCAATTGCCTTGACTTTGGAAATGCTTTTTTTGCTGAATATTGCTGTTGTGTTTCTAAGCTCCTGATACTGAATGACATATCTAGAAATTTTGGATATATATCTAGCACAAGTTTTGTATTTGTGGGTATTGTCTTTGTGTTTTTAAGTTCTTTATTTGTGAACTTAAATCTCTATTTTGATCAATCTTCTGCTTTACACGACGTTGCTGTTTATTTGTTCCCTGTTGCACCAATGAAAATATGTCTTTGTCTCATAATGGTAAGATTTTTTCTGAAGATTCATATTTTTCAGTAATAAGTTCATTCTTAAGTTGTGTATGCACACTGGGATACAAGTCATTGAACTGAATGAAGTTATAATAGTAACAGAACGAGCATTTCTCATGTCCATCAGTGTAAGTCTTGTCAAATAAGCTGTGCATCAGTGATATATGAGGACTTCATAAAGGCAGTCCTTGCTTACATGTAAGATCTGAAAATTTATTAGAAGCAATGACTTCTTTGATAAGCTAGTGATACACTCAAGTGGCTTGAAAGTCACTATCGGCATACCCTTTTAAGAATTGAATCCATAATCAAATAATTTTTTTCCTAGGCACTTGGTTTGCTGCTTTTATTAGCTTTGTATGATTTTAACATAGTTTTACGTACTGCTTTTTGCATCTCATACCTAGACACCTTGCTGAGAAAGATGACCTAGATATCAAAATGACAGGCCTATGTTTATAAACAAAACTGCATTTCAAGTTGAAGGGAAGTTAATGCAAAACAGATTGTCAACTCTGCTCTTCATCTGTGTGACTTTGTTGTCCCACTGACTCAAAAAGGTGTCCTCTGGTGAAGGGTTGATTTTTTAAGCACTTCAAATGGATTATGTTTGGTCATGGGTCATCAGACTACAAATGCCTTTGATGAATCTGTAGTTGGTGCACAGTACTTATATGAAATCGATCATAATAACAGTCTTGAATTGCTGCTCTAGTTTCTAGACGGTGGTAATTTTTTTAGGTAAATGATATGGCAACAGAGGCGCGTTTTACTCGGATGTTGAGTGAACTGTTGGATGATCATAAAGACGTTGTCACAATGTTGGCTGAAGGTTTTCGTGAAACCAGAAAGCATATTGAGGTGAAAAATTAGGCTTAACACAGCAACATATTCTCATCAGGTTTCTGAAAAAATTGAATTAAATGCTACAGTGTACAGGGAGTATAGAATTGCAAAGTCTCTGTGTTAGGATGGCACATAATATCTCACTCATTAGGTGGCTATGTTGTACATGTAAATGCTGCGTTCTGTCTATATTTTCTCAATATACGGATATACGATACGATACATGGTCATGATAATTAGCTTCAACTTTCTTATGTGATTTTCTAAAACAGAGGGCAGGACACCCAGGGCCCTACCGTGGGGGTGCCAGCGGGGCCTAGGCCCAGGGCGCAAATGTGGAAAGGGCACAAATTTCAGGATGGAATAACTTATTATTCCATAAAATGCACTATTTTCAAAATGTGGGGGTGCCAAATTGATGCTACGCACGGGGCGCAAGTATAGCTCGGTCCGGCCCTGAAGACACCAGCTTATTTATGAGAGCTCGGTTAAATCTGTTTACTTAAGTGTTTGATTAACAGTTGTAACAATTGGTCGCTTTACTGTCTGATAGCCTAATTGTTGGAATTATTGACATTTGATTTCTGTTGAATGACCAGTTATTAATGTTTTTTATTATTACATTTTTACATTATTACATTATTTTTATTATTACATTATTTTTATTATTTATTATTATTTTTATTATTACAAATTAGTGGTTGAGACGAATCCTTATGTAGGTCAATGGATAATTATATGATTTCTTTGAAACAATTTAAGTGGCCTTGTCTGGTGAGTTTTTTCCTCTGGTTTTATGGTATAACCGCAAATGTATAGGGCACTCGAGTCACTCTTTGCATAATTGTGCTCTCAAGTGAAAGATAATTTGGATAAACTATTATTACAAATGGAAATTGAAGTAACTTTTTGCTTGTGTTGTATGAAAGGAACACCTCTGAATTAATTTCTTGAAGATGTGCTATATCAAGTTTCGTTGATTGATTGATTGAAAGTGGTTGATTGATTGAAAGTGGTTGATTGATTGATCGAAAGTGGTTGATCGATTGATTGAAAGTGGTTGATCTGTTGTTTAGGATGAGAAACTGATAAAGAACTTTCTAGATAAGACTTTGACGTCACGACTTGGAATGAGAATGCTTGGTGAACATCATCTAGCACTACATGAAGAAAAAGTAAGTAGAGAACCAATTTAATTCAATTTAATTCAATATGTCGACTGGTGATGCATTAAAAGCATTTCAATCGGCAATAATATTTGTCTTTGCACCAAGTATGTACTAGAACATTCTTTTAGCAGTCTAAGCAGGTCTTGAAAGTACTACTTACTGCCCTATATCATGTTTAAAGACAACAAGTTTATCTCTAGGCAAGTAATCTTCAAGTAGTTGAAAAGTCATGCAGGCTTTTGTACATACTATACCCCCCCAGCCAACCTATTTAGTTTCAATAAAATTGAGATAAAACACCATAACACAACAATAATAATTAAGATAAAACAACATATTATTATCTATTATTTGCACTTATTGAGTGGTATTAAGTGATCTACAATTATAATTAAGATAAATGACTGGGCCAATATTATCTTAGGAATCAAAAATGATGAGGTCTAATTGAATATTTACAGTACATCAACTGATTGGTACTTTCTGGGCTGATGGTAAATGTATTATAGCTGGATATCACTGAGGTGACCATGTTCATGCAAGTAGCTTACTCATCAGTGGTCAGTCTGCCTCTCTGTGGTTGACATTCACTGTCACTCTACAGACTCTGTTTCTCTGTTTCATCACATAATCTTAGATTTCTTGGTCACATATAAACCTTGCGCTCAACTCTGTTGACGTTTAACGAGTATGTAGTAAAAGTGACTGGGAAACAACTGCAGCTCATCATTGAAGGTTTTTAAGCTAAAACCAACACACCTGTTACAAATCGACCAATTACGAATGGCAGAGGGATTTGGTGATATGCATCAAAACAGGCCAGCCACGAGTTTTGACAGGAGGGGGAAATGCCCAATGGCCTGGCAATTTTAAGGGAGCCGGGCCCACAGTAAAAGTAGTGCAAATATTATAATCAGTTAAACAAGGTTATTAATTTAGTTCTTTGTTGAATATAATAATACTGACACTTAGCAAAAAACCTGTAAAATCAAACTTGTTTTGAGCCTACTAAAGAAATTCATTTTTCGGATTTAGATGAATTTAACTTGATTTTGCTATACGATCATTTTGTGTGAAGAAATACCTAGTGATGCCAAGTCCATTCAACTGGTGAGAAACTTAACAAACATGTAAAGACTTTGTTTCCAAATCTGGACCTTAAAGTAAGGAGTTGCAGGACGTGTCTGCTTAAAGTGTGTTTCTATCAAAGTGTTGATGTCTAAATTTGTGATTAAATTCTAAATAAATGATTGTATTATGCATTTTATGGCTGCAACAATTAATGCCAACTAATTAAGCTCTATTTCTTCATTTGCATATTCAGCCAAATCACATTGGAATTATTGCAATCAATTTCTCACCAAAGCTTCTGATCGAAAGAAAAGCAGAGTTCACAAGGTTGGTAATTGTAAATTACATTAACTCTAGTTATTGTCGTGGGTGTTATGTATAGCTGACCAGTTCAATGCCCAGCCAGCAAAGACATGTTGGAACAATGTTGGACAACGCTAGGATGAGCTTTTGTCTCTGCAGTTGTCTAAGATTAACATTTAAGAGGTCTGCTTTGTGATGGCCTTTATGCATATGTTATAGCTCCAGAATTTGATCAATAGACTGAATGTGGCCAGTAAGAAATACAATCTTTTAATAAACATGGAAAAAACAAAAGTAATGGCAACAGAATCAGCTCTGTGCAGAATACAAATCAATAACTATAAAGCTCAAACAAGTAAATACTTTTCTTTTTTGGCTCACTCATATCAGAGGAGGGTGACAATGGGAAAGAGATCAGATCACGCTTAGCAAAAGGATACGGTATAGCAACAGGACTCAAAAAGATTTGGCTAAATCATGGAATACAATTGACAACAAAACTTCGATTGCTGAGGACCCTTGTATATATACGGCCAGTGGCCATGTACGGAGTGGAAAAGTGGACGTTGAGAAAAGACGAAGAAACCAGAATAGATGCCTTCGAAATGAAGGGTTTGAGACTTGTCCTAGGGATATCTTGGAAAGACATGAAAACAAATGAATGGGTGTTGAAAAATGCAGGTGTGAAAAGAAAATGCTTAGATGCTGTAAAAGAAGCAAAGATGAAGTATTTTGGAAATGTTATGATGAAACTAAAGGGAGTTATAGAGAAAGAGAAAATACAAGGAACAATAGAGGGTACTATAGGAAAGGGAAGACCAAGAACAAACTGGCTGGATAATATCAGAAAATGGACAGACCTTTCAACAACGCGGATGATGAGGGCTACAGAGAAGAGATAGAAATGGAGAAAGATTGTGCATGATGTGGCCTACGTTCGTACCGAAGATGGCTAAAGAACGGAACAGAACATAGCCTCCTGTGTTTTTCATAGCTAGCCAAATGCTGACATGATCCTAACAACATAATTATATGCTTGGCGTCTGAAACTGTGGATGGTGCAATGTAGTGTCAAAACCAAATTGATACAGATGTAAAATGGACAACTTTCAAAAATTTTATTATTTTGTGTAGCTGCTTGTGTTCCACAGAGTTTTGTTCCACTAAGTTTTGTTCCACTGATTCTTGTTCCACAGAACTCAGTGTAATTACTTTAATGATAGCTAATTCTAGGAAGTTGGTCTCAAGTGGACATATAATTACTAGGTTAATGAAATCAATGAGGGTCACACTCTGTTGCTATGATGGACCCTTTGGTGACAGAAGTTCCAAAGCACATATGAATAAGTTGTGCTTATTCACAACTTTGTTGTGAGTAAGCACAAGTTGTTGTCTCTTTGTGGGCGCTGAGAATTTTCTATGATTTACAATACATTACATTTCAAAGGGTTGAAAAGATTATGTAGTGTGTGGGCTTCTAACTCTCATGATTGTCTTGTTGTAGTATTAGTTAACCGTGCTAAGATATCTTCATCTGTGTATATCACCTTGGAACGCACATTAATGAATATTACTTTCCCTCCCAGTCAGCAAAACATGATCATATGCGTATTTACAAACGGAAAGACAAGTACATCTAGGATGAAGTGGTACAAGACCCTGGTTGAAGTGGTACAAGACCCTGGTGAAGTAATGCTTCAGAAATCAGACAATTCCAAAGTCCACCCACTTGTAGTTCAGGCGATGCAACCACAGGCGGTTTGCCAGTTATACAATCCCTATTTGTCTGCTTCAATCGGCTTCTGTTGACAATGTGTTGCCTGTACATAGTTCAGAGGCTTATTACAGGTAGCAAGTGATGATGATGGTGGCCCTATATTACTTTTGTTTTTTCGTGTTAAAAATTACATTCATGAAATCCTTGTAACCATGTGTTTGGAATTTCTCTATTCTTAGGAAAATGTGTGAACAGAAGTATGGCATGTCGCCTGAAGTGAGAGTGAATGGTCACTTGTCGGCACTTTTCTCCTACATACCTCAGCCACTAGACTATATACTGCATGAAATGTTGAAAAATGCCTTGAGGTAGGAAATCTCGTCCTTCTTCGCTCTCATATGGTAATTTAAACTATGACAGATGTGGTCATGCATCTTTAATAGCTTGGATTACATTTCCTTTGGATTGATTGTGTTTTGGCATCTATTGAACCCAATCCTTAATTTGATTCTTCCTGATATTTGATTTAAAGGAATTTGACAATGGTTATAGTACACCAGAGTTGCACAATGGTGTGCTTTATGAGATTCGATTGTTTACTTTTGATTTATATTTTCCAGTTATTTCTCAGTGTATAAATTACATTAAGTCCTGTTTTATTCTCATTGTCTTTCCATCTGTCTGTCCATCTATCTTTCTGCCTATCTGTCTGTCTGTCTATTTGTTTGTCTGTCTGTATATCTGTCTGTCTCTTGTTGAGGACCCACCAAAGTCTGCATTTATTGATTTTCAGAGCTACCGTGGAATCTCATCGTGGCACCCCATCTGACCGCCTGCCCCCAATTACTGTCACCATTGCTAATAATGATGTGGATTTTGTAATCAGGTTAGCTCTTCATTTGTTCTCAGTATATTGATTCAAAGATACTTAACTACCTTATCAGATATTGTTTTATGTGTTCGTTGTGACCTATGGCATGATCTGGTTGTGATTTTGGGACAGAATTTGACCTTTAGGTAACAACTGCTTCTACTCTACTGCATGTATTCGTATGGATGATGGTCAACTATGGTTGTAGAACCGTTTATTCGTGCTTTGATCCTTTTTGCTTTAACCAACTGCAGTCTTTGAAACACCAGAACTGTAGCCATGTGATAAATATTGCCTTTTTCAGCATTATTCCTTTTTACGTGTGGCTGGTTTACACTCTGTATTATTAGGCTTGTCTCTCTTCCCTCTGACAATGACTCATTAATGAGTCCACGCTGCATTGTTAGTACATGTTGCATTTATTAAGTAAAACTGTTTGTGGATCAAACATCAGGTAATGGAAGGAGCTGAACAATTGTAAGTGAAGGAGTCTAAAGGTCCCTACACAGTCACCATCGTTGTTGGAGACTCGGACTCATACTTTTCATATTTCAATCTGTTCCTTGCTGCATATCTCCATGGTCTGCAGTTCAGATGATTAAGTTGTTCACCCATGCCATAGTTCTTCAGTGGTTACTGCACTTTGGTCTCTCCGTGTGTATAAGGGGAACTACAGAAATGTTCCATTGCATTACATAATATACTGTTACATGATTTTATTGTCGTTTTTCAGGATCAGTGATCGTGGTGGCGGAATTCGGCACGACTTTCTTAAGAAAATCTGGGGGTATGGCTTCACAAGTTCAGGGTATGACGACGACTGCGCTGTTAGCGAAGGGCTTTTTGATGCTCTCATCGAGGGTCCTTCGGCCGCTGCTATGTTCGGGTAAATGGATTGATAAGTCAAATATCAAAACCATTTTTGGCCATTTGGTGACCTATTTCAGACTTGCTTTTCTGGGATGAATGTTGAATGTTATGTTCTGCACTCAACCAGGTGTTGTTCTTTTCCAGATAATTACTCTCACTTGCCATCAGAATCAGGCGTATTACCCACTTTCAATAAGGCACAGGAATTGAGTTGCTCAATACCCTTTTTTTATGCTCAGCATTATAATTAAATAGACATTATTAGATGAAATGTGCATTATGTAAGGTAGTCGGTGATGTCAGGTAAGATACCAGTTGATTGGCTCTGTTGGCATTAGTCCTTGGATTTACAGTTGTAGGATGGAATGATCAACTGACCAATGCACAAAGATTAACACAAGAAATCCTTGTTGGACAGAAAATTCAGTTGTATATGTACATGATGCATTAGGGTTAGAATGCCACCAGACACATTTTGTAAACTGCCACCCAATGTAATAAAGCTCAATGACTGCATATTATAGGAGTGAAGACAAGTGGAGGAGAAAGAGTAGATGCACTGGCAAGTTGTCATCCTCTTTATTATATCTGATAATTGTCCATTTTCTCAACAGTTGTGAGTTGGAATTACCTCGTAATTCTCTGTTTTCCCAATAGTTATGGTTTTGGATTACCTGCGTGCAAGGCATACATCGAATACCTCGGGGGTCAGTTGACACTGGAGACGATGCAGGGCATTGGCACTGACGTCTACATTCGACTGCGACACATTGATGGCAAGATGGAAAGCTTTCGCATCTGAAAGCGGAGTGCTCTGTGGCTGACTAAAAGATCGTCCTGCTGCCTTCAGCTGATCATGTTGAATTGTTGCATGATGCTGAAGAGGAATGTTATTTTTTCAGTTTTTTGGTTAAATTGAAATTTAGTGTTGGATCTGTCTAGACAGTTGCAGTGCTGCTAACAAGGCACTTCAAAATTAGTTAAATATGCATGAGCAATAAATGGGTTGATAAATTGAATATTGCAAACCAGACGTTACAACATGCAAAGTGTGTCTTCAAATCTTGTAGCTCTGATCTGTAAACTCGTTTCTTCTGGTTGTTTTGTTTTGGTCTCCGATTGTGATTTATAAACACCGGTAATTCTTAAATGAAGCCTAATATTGTTGTAATTTTGCATTTGCGACGAAGGCTTCAACTGTTTTAACACTTCGACGATCAGCTGCGTTAGTTTCCTGTCGCTCTTAGTACACTTGCCGTTAAAGTGTTATAATAAGTACAGTGTACGCACAAAGTATTGATCAGAGATCAGGGGTGTCAAAGAGCCAGCCTGCCGACAATATATTGTGGCCCGTGGAGTCTTGTCTTTAGACAACACATTTGAGAATAAAGGTCTTATATGTCAGTTTTAAGGCTTTATGAGTTTTCTGTGATGTTTGTAATTGATAATACATATCAGAATCACGTTTTCAAAGCCTAATTAAACTGTTTTAGGTCCCCAAGACTCTTGCCCGCCACTTGCACGAAAATATTGCTACTGGCCCATCATTGCAAAAATATTTGACACCCTGTGTTACTTGTATGAAAAATGGTTATTTCCTTATGGTTGGATTTTGACACCATTAATTTAATTTTTACAGGTGTTCGTTCAGGATGTTGTAACAAGTAAGATAATCAGAATTATGCATAAGCATTATTCTGAGGTGTTTGAGAAGTATCTCAATAAATCTGGTTTTTACCCCTTTTTTTAACTTGGCCTGTGTAAAGTTTGTCATGATTAGATGTCGGTTCGTTGGTTCATCAGAGTCCTTTCAACTATTTTTTCAATATGTTCCCGTCGACCTACAGACCTGAAATTTTGCACACATGTCACGCTTGGATGACAACGCAATGTGTCAAATTTTTATGATCATAACTCAAAAGTTGAGGGAGAAAATGGGAAAAAAATGGAAAAAATTAAATATCGTTTACCCAGTCAAACGAGTCCTCATTGACGAGCTCCACTCTGGCAAGTTTACATCATAAATGATCTCTTTAAGTATATGGATCGATTGCGCCATCTATCAGATTACCAAATGTCAATAAAAGAGGGTCCCGAAAAACCCATGGTTTTACTTTCGCTTGTTTACTGTGATTATCAATCACAGTACCAATGTTATTAGGATGCAACTGATATTGGGCAAATCCTGTTGTCTTTAGAATTAAATGTATCGTACTTGTAATCTCAAAATCGTGTTGTGAAGCAGATAGAATCATTCCATAGATGATTTCAATGTAATAAATCTAATACACATCATGTGCTGCTGTTATGTTTACTGCTTATAAATGATCTTGTTTGTTTGATATTTGCCCATTGTTTGTGTAAAGCATAAATCTTAAATTTTCTTTACTGTTAGAACCCAAGGTTAAATGCTGTATTAAGGCACTCGAAACTGATCTCTAGAGCGAATTAAATGTGAACATTAATGATTATTTGTAACATGCTGCTATTGGATATGTGTTTGCACATTAACTGAATGTCATTTTCATTTCTTAAATTCCATTTTTATCAGATAATCCACATTCCTGTTGATTGCTAGTATTTATAATGCATATACTTCATTATTAGAGCTAAGCAGTTCAGCATTAGCAGCGACATGTTGAAATCTTGTGTCTGAAAGTGTTTTCAGCTTTTTAGAAACTCTGTCTTTGCAGTATATTCATTTATGTATCTGTATCACATATCTGTGTACAACATGTTGGCAACGACGTGACCTAGTGAGCCCTCTGTGGCTGATTCTGTATTCAACTTCTTCATTTGGATCTGGGAACTTGTGTGCTTGTATTACATTTTTAATCTCTTACTTGAATGTCACAGCAAGGATGCACTTCATTTTTTTAACTATTGAGTTTACTTGGATCTCTTGTGCATGTTTTGTTTGTATGATTTTAATAATGGGAAGTACACAGAAGCTGTGGACAATAATCTCTCGATGTTATTTGTGAAATCTACTGTGAGCTTTCTGTATACGGTAAAAAAAATACATTCCACGGATGAAGACAACTTTTGACTCTGTTGTTAATCACGAATCTAATTTATTTAGGGGTGGGACTGTGCTATTGGGGTACACAGTAGTATAATGGGGAGCGTGCTGGACTGTCGGTCAAGAGGCCCAAGTTTCAAACAGGCAGAAATTTTGTCAAAATTTCAGCTTCAGCTATAGTGTGTGGTCAGTGTACCTATTGTAAGCACTGACCTTGCACTGGGCTGGATAATGAGAATAAGGACTGGCCACCCACTCTCGTAGAGGCTAAAGAAAATTAAGCTGCACATACTTCATAACTCTTAGTCAGCTCAAGGAACTTCTCTTCTTCCTCTTCTGCTATTGATCTGGCTCCAAAACAAAGCAAAGGTGTTGCCAACAGAAATTGTAAGAATGCTAACTAATTATCACACGTGCGCACATCCGTAAAAATTCCTACTGATTTTGCAAACTATGGTATTTTAGTTTCAAATATATTTTGGTTAAGGTATTCCAATGTCTTGTTTTCATAAGAACGGCGAATTAACGGGCTTTGATTTATTCTAGGGAATAGGGGCCTCGTGCCTCTAGGGGAAGGCACGAGTAAGCACATGACATACATATAATTATACATACATATTCGTCAATGTTCGTCTTTCGTGTGTTTCGAGTGATGGGTGCCTGCCTGTCTGCTTGTGTGTGTGTGAACCACAATCAACAGACCGAGACATGATAGGAGTGGTTTCCCACTCCCTATCCCGACCCTGACTCAACCAGGCCGGTCTCTGGAAGGGACGAGTGCAGAGGAAGTCGTCTGTAACATGCCTGTAGGCGGTCAAATGGAAACCATCCTTTCACATCAAATGTACATTAGGCCTATCATGCAAAGGAAAGGGTTTCCTTCGGTTGTAGAATTTTGCATGGAACGGTCTTTGTAGGAGTTTGATATGAAGTGTTCGACGGAGCTTTTGATAAACACAGCGGAGACTACATCATGAGCTTTTTATCGAAGAAAAGTCGAGGAACGTTCCTTAGAGATTTTACGAGCTGTGCGTGTGTGTCGGGTGAATTCAGGTCCCGAACAAATTGCAAATTGACCAGCATACACCGTCCTGTTGTATGTATGTTGGCCAGTTGTCCTTCGGGATCCGATATCACTCAACTGACACCGTTCGTGAAACCTACAAGGAACGTTTCTCCAGCGAGGTTTGCTCGACTTTAGTTCTTCAATAAAAACCCTCCCATCACACACTTAGTCTCCGCAAAAACTCGTGTCGAACACCAGCTATCGAACTCCAATTGATCAAAGAAAGACCGAAGGACGAAAGATATAACTTAAAACCACAGTGACAACCGACATTCACCCATTCGCTGCAAAACACACCAATAAACGATACAAAACTACGCCCGCACTAACGGCATCTACTTAATTGTATGAGATCCAAAAGCAAACCAATATCAGATTGCAAATAAAAGGGCTACTAACTTAACTTCACGTCAAATTTAGGTCCTCGGTAGCCCCAGCTACCCTGGATTTGCAATGTACGGAAGACAAAATGAGCAAAAATACGAATGCCGATTCTTGACTTTTGGAATTCCCTACGAACCTACACATTTAGTGGTGGAAACCATACGCACACACACTTTTTGGATGTGCGTGCGTGTGGGTTCCACCACCAAATGTGTAGGTTCGTAGGGAATTTCAAAACTCAAGAATCGGCATTCGTATTTTTGCTCATTTTGTCTTCCGTACATTGCAAATCCAGGGCAACGGAGGACAACATTATCTACTAAAATGATACAGACCATAAAATTCAGATATATGATCAATTATTGACTCTAAAGTTAGCAGCCCTTTTATTTGCATCGGACATTGTTTAGCTGTTGGCCTCGTATAACAGAGTGAAAATGCTATAGTGCCTAAGTGCGTGTAGTTTTGTGTGGTTGCGCTGCTTTTGAGCGATTGGATGAATGTTGGTAAATTGTCACAGCGGTCTTATGTGTAGCAGGTTCATCTCTGCCTGAAGACAGGTCTACGTTCGGTCGTTTCATCTTTCGTCGTTTGATTGGAATTCGACAGCTGGTGTCCGACGGAGATTTTGAGGGCTTTTATCGAAGAAATAAAGTCGATGGAGAAACGTTCCTTGTAGGTTTCACGAACTGTGTATACATGTCAGTTGAATGATATCGGATCCCGAAGGACAATTATTGGCCAACACACAACAGGAATGTAACCGACGTTGTGTGCTTGCCAGTTTGCAATTTGTTCGGGACCTGAATTCACTCAGCAACATATGCACAGCTCGTAATATCTACAAGGAACGTTGCTCGACTTTTCTTCGATAAAGAGCTCTTATTGTAAGCTTTGTCTCCGAAATGCTTGACAAAATCTCCGTAGAACACATGATACCGAAATCCTAACAAAAAACGCTCAACGAAACCTTCCACAGTTGAACGGAACCCTTTCCTTTGTACGCTGCCTGTAGCAAAAGGATTGTTTCCGATTGATCGCCTACAGCATACAGGCAAGTGCTCCTACAACTGTTACAGACTACCTCCTCTGCACTCATCCCTTCCAGAGACCGGCCTGTTTAGGTGAGGATCGTTGGGCTATGGAGCCACTCCTATCATGTCCCGGTTCGCCGATTACAGTTCATACAGGCAGACAGCATCCACACACACATAGAATAAATAAATAAGTATGTAGAATTACAAGTGTGTTGATGCTTTGCCTCTATCCCCACGTAGGCGTACGTCTCTAGAACAAATCCTTCCACGTTAATTTCCTGTTCTTAAAAAACAAGACATTGGAATATCTGAAACCATATAATTAAAACTAAAACGCTATAACATACAAAATAATACCAATGATTGTGGAATAATAGGTATCAATTAATTATTATTATTATTTTAGTCAAACAATAACATTTAGTAATGTTAATTAGTTATTTAGGAGGTCAATTAAAATCACTTGTTTGAGGAATTGTATAGAGCAGACTTTTCAGCTATGATGTCAAAACATCATTAGTCGTTAAAATCAGTGATTGAATTGTCGGGCGGGGTTGGTTGGTTGTGGTCAATCCCAGTTCAGTTTTCAACCCCGCCAGTTAATTCTAAAAAATAACCTGGTGGGTCAAGAAAACCCTCCAGATCAGCTTTCATTGGCTCAATATATCTGACGGAGCTAAGAATCAAGTTCATGCACCAAAAACCCAGTTACCCTCTCTAATTCAGCCCATAATGCCAGTTTCAGGTTCATAAAATATCTGGTCAGACATCTGAAAATTTTTCAAATGCCCAGTTCAAATTTGACAATTCAAACTCTGATAAAAATTGTTATAATCCAAGTATACACACAAGCAGGGCCCTACTGAGGGGGGCCAGCAGGGCCCAGGCCCAGGGTGCAAATGTGGAAATGGCACAAATTTCAGGATGAAATAACTTATCATTCCATAAAATGCACTATTTTAAAAATGTGGGGGCGCCAGATTGATGCTACGCACAGGGCGCAATTACCTAGGGTGCAATTACAGCTCAGTACGGCCCTGCACAACTCTCTAGCAACTTGGCAGCTGTAGTCTTAAATCGCCAGACAATCATGGTAGAAGCTGTCTGATAACCTCGACAAAGTTTATCAATAAGCAAACAGTGTTATAATTGTGATCATTCCTGCTAGTATTGTCTTACATGTGAGTCTGGGTCTATTGGGTCATTTTTGTAGCACCATCTCTGCAAAGAAATTTTTCCCTCCAGACGACATGCTAAGAAGCTAGATGTCACTTAAGAAAAAAGCTTTAGAAATATCCTGAAAGTTTTCTTGAAGACTGCGTAGAAATGACAGCAGTCGTCGATCAATCGATCAATCAAATCAATCGTTCTTCAGAAATTTGGAGACTACGAATCCATCATTGCACATGTTTACTGTCCAAAACGTTAATTTCTTTGTAGTATGAGTTCGTAATCATAATCTCTAAACTTCTCAAGCGAAACTCGTATTAAGCCAAGTGCAGGGCACAAGCCTATTCACGAGGGCTGAGCATCGTTGAGTTCTAACAAGAGGTCATTGCACAATAATGTAATGCTGAAAATTGCCGTTTTTGACCCACTCACCCACCCTGTAATACATAGCAACGTTAATATAGCCCCCACCCACTTCCCTCAGTGATCTCAGATTTTACTATGTAAAAGTGTAAATATATTTCATGATTTATTTCACTTTCATCATAGGTGTTTTAAAAGAACGTAATTCATAGTGCAATTGTACACTCTAAATTAAATTTTATCCTCAGGTTTTAATCATCACTGGCTGATAATAGTTAATTTTATAACTTTGATTGCACCGCGCTCAAAAAGAAATTTCATATCACCTGAGAGTTTGAACTTTTGCAGCCCAAAGAAAAATTTGATATTCGGTTTATAGTTTACATTGCGTAGTTTCAGTTGATTTATGTAACGTTCAGCTCACCATCAACCCACATAAAGTTTCATAAAGTTTTCTAGGACATCGAGTGTTACGTAATTGTGTAATGACTCCTAAACAACTAAAAGAAAGAAAGGATAGTAAAGACAGAAAAGTCAAGAAACGTATAGCTGGCATCAACAGCAACAAAATGACACATATACCATTTATTTAACAGTAAAAAGCATTTGTTATAGTTTGGTTTGTACATCAGTCAGCATCTTATTCAAAAATCATGCCTGCAGAACATTTTTATAGATGTTTCTACAATTTCATAGTTTTCCCAGGTCATATTTTTTATATATAACTAATGTAAACATTCCGTGAAGAAGACTTGGAATTTATTAAAATTATGTTATGCATTGACCAATATTGTGTGTAAGCGTAAACAAAGTGATTCAATTGTATTCTATTTAGTTAAGTTTTGCAAACAAAGGCTTTAACATCATTGTTTAAAAAGATGACAAACAAAGACCAAATACATGCCATTAACAACCAAATAATTTTGTAGTCAACTTCCAAAATCAGAATAATTTCATAAGAATTAATCGAAATATCACTTCTCCAATCATGTGTTTCCCATATTTGCAGAATAAAAACAGCAGGTATCAGAATAAAATTCGAGGCTGACTAACACAGTCTAACGGGCAGTAATACAACACACTTCAACAGTTCTATTCTTTCTTCGGTTCATGACTGGTCTTCTGTTCATGACTGGCGGTTGACTCTTTCTTCGCCTCTTTGTCTACGTCATCTTTGACAGTCATCTTGTCCAGCTTCTTTGTGACGTCGTCCTCTGCTGCTGCAGCCTCCTTTGACTCGTTTTCTCCTAATGCCTTTTCTTCGTTGGTCTCTTTGCGGTCTGGGGCAGCGTCTTTTGTCACCGCATCACCTTTCTCTGCTCACACAAAATCAGGCACATCAAGCAACAGATTTCTATGCCACAGTCAAAACAATTTCATCAGAAGCCTCTTTGATATTTATTAACTCAAAACTGTAGTCAGGAAGTCAACAACAGTAAACCCACAATACCATTTTGACTGAAAAGGGAGGAATAGTGCAAAATATCGAACTCTTTAGCAACCCGAGATCGACTGTCTAGTAAGTCATGACAAAATGACACACTGTTATACCTCAGTGTAACACACATGTCACCCCATCGTACCCCCAAAAAACCTGCTCAAAATATGGGTGCAGTAGATCATGTCAAAACAATTTAAAAGAATGTAATTTTGCTTTGACTAGTTTACTTTCATGGATAATCAAAATCATTTATCTATGGGTCTAATGGTTTTACAGGGCACAATTAACACTTCTGACTTTGCAGTTACATTACATGGACAGGTGGAACTTTACCTGTGTATTGTTACGATATTTAGATTAGGATAAAAATTCTGCAACATTGGTATTCATAAGGGTATGTATCAGCCATGTAATATACGGAGCCTCAAGCATATCATATCCTGTACAGCACACAAACTAACAGGAGTTTTCTGCACTATTTTCTTAATAAGCCATTCTTAACAACTAGCTGTTAACCTGTGAAGAATCATGGATCGAAAAATATAATAGTTCATGATCAACCCGTTTCCTCCCAATGTACAGAAAGGCTTCTACAACTTGCACCCCGAAGGTAACAATATTCAGCGGTTTACCCGAGAAACGCCCTCTGAACAACATTGTTTACACCACCCGTATATTAGTAACGGCAATTGAACCAATTCAAAATCGAGTTTCATCCAATAAGTGTGCATTTCATGTTAATAACTGCAAATATACTTACATTACATGATGTATTTAATTTTAATAACTGCAAATATAGTTACAGAGATGTGAGTAAAACTTTTGAAACTCGAATTGGACATACTCAGACACAATATTTAACTAACTAACTCGTAAACAATAGCCTATGTAGGTCAACAGCAACGCTTGCGCGCTGCCCAATCACGCACCTTAAATATGACAGACACATGTAGGTCACGTGATTTAGGTAATTATACAGATAGATCATATCCTGTATAGCACACAAACTTTTGCTTACATATCAATGCACTAACGAGACATGAATACATTAAACAAGAACGGCTTGAAAATGTCACATGAAACAAGTGACTGGTCGTAAAACCAGTGCCTCTTAGAGGTTCTTAGAAAGTCATATATAAACGTCCAGATGGGCATACATATGTCCAGATGGGTATACAAGTGACACCATCTTTTAAGATGCAAGGGAGCTTCTAGAGTATTTTCAATATTATTAACATCAGTTCCATGCAGAACTGAGGAATTGGCACAAGTTCTTACCATTCTTCAGCCTCCTAGCCATTATCTTCTTGGCTTCTTCGAATGCGTCTTTAAACTTCTGCGCATCTAGAATTAAAACAAAAGTCATAACATAAACACTAACAAGACAGACACGTGACATATGCCATCGGGTCAAATAAGAATGCACGTGAACTCGTTTCACTCTACTACAACACTCACACTTACCTTAAGCCTTTAACGACCAGCGTGTACTAATATGTATGGGAAAACATATGCAGCTGGTCGTTAAAGGGTTAATCACTCATTCTCAGCAGTAGCTGTATTGAAGACATCAGCTTAACGTCTCAAGGTTAATTAGCAGAGCAAGAACTGTAGCAGACTTAAAACATTCAGCAGCCAACCATATTATCATTCCATAATCGAGCCCTGCCTGCATCATTGAGTTGCAGGGGAGCGACATTTCCTAATCCAAACATTACGTTGAATATCATACGACACCATAAATTACATTGTAACCAAAACCAACAAACGATCGTATAAAAACTTACATTTGACAACAGAACAGCAGCCAATGTCGAAAAATGAAAAATTTTAAATAACCGGATATTAATGTTAACAAAACATCGGCAAAATTGCTTCTGATTTTACATAACCATTGGGAAAAAAATCATGCATTAGATTCTGATAGCATCTACAATGTTTCTTGTATCTAAGAGATACAAATCGAACTCTAAATATACAATCAGTTATAAGCTAGAGAAGTGTTTTTACTTAGTCAAAAATGACCGCTCTCGCAACGGAATAGAATTAACAGCAACCGAAATAAAAGGAGCAATGCTTACTTTCAGCATTGGCAAAGCGGATGGCCAGTAACTCAGCCTTTGGTTCTTCATCAGCAAAGTCCGATGGTGTGCTCCATACCCAGGCTCGATCACTTCCACAGTTTGGTTTCAACTCCAGATGAGGGAGAACTACACAGTGGCACAGAAATTCAAACAACAGCAATAGTAAGAAATGAGAGATCTCATCAATAAAAACTTAGTTTTAAAAGTGTTTATAAGAATCAAGGTAAGATAAATGCCAAACATATCAATACTAGCCTTACAACTGAGCTTCACCTGGGATTGAACTTTGAACTCAGAGGATGCAATTCTTTGGCCCTGAAATTTGCCCTAATTGTGAGTGTTCCATCTCCGAATTAGGCCGTGGTCGAATTAACAAATGTACCTGATTTGCATGTTAAAATTACCACAGCTTTCAGGTGATGTGAATGTCCAAATATTGGAATTTAAAGTAAATTGCATGCTGAAAATAATCATGTCAGCCAAAAAAATTGTATAAGAACCTTTTCTCAAAAATGTAATGACCCGAGCGTTCTGTTCATGAGGCTTACTTGGGACAGAAAGAAAAATGTTCCTCTTAATACTTTCAATTGTTGGTTCCTGAAAGAGCAAACATTACCCAAAATGACTAACAGGGTGCAAGCAACAAGTCTCGACGTCAATAAAGAGAAATACACACAGAATGGTGTATAAATGCTTAACCCAGTATCAAAGAATCATATTTATGAAGAGATTTTAAAGTCAGTAAGTCAATTTAGGAAACCTAGAAGTTTTCCCACACACATGATCGTTCTCCCACAACTAAGTTTCTCACATTACGATTGTTTCAAGACAAGTAAATATTTATTTACAGAATTTTAGTACACATTGTTTGGGTACAAAAATGATCGATCACGGAGTAAGCAACCTTTTCTATGCACAGTGAACAGAAATGACAAGACCACACACACCGATAATGAAACTATCTACGATGAAAAGCACTGTAAAAAAAGGATTTTTAATCAAAGACCTACATCAAATGTCAACTCAGCAATCAAAATATGTAAAAATCTTTTTACCGTAGTGGTTAGCGCAAATTTTTAGTGTTTTATCTCGTCGCATGAGAATTCTGCATGTGGCCAAGTTCTTCTGAAGCAGAATCTTCACGTCACCCGTTCCTCTTTCCTTCCACTCACGTGGCTCACTCTGGGAATCATATCGGAAAAGTTTGGCTCTCCTACAAAAATTAACACATGTTTGTGTTACTTAAGCCATTCCATAATATTATTCATATACTTCCAAAGTCCTGCTTATATATTTATTCATACAATTTTTCATTGCAATCTCAGTGACTCAAAAATAATGAAACAGTATAGCAACACCAAGTCCAACACCCAATGCTGGAGCTCATATATAATTGAGTATCCAGTCACAAAACAGGACGTTTTTACACACATCACAATAAGTCATCTACATCAGTCTAAATGTCATTATTAATATGACATTGCTATATTGCAGGGATGAATGAGTGTCAACTGATTATCAATGTTCCATTATAAAGATGATACTTAAGGTTGATTGCTTCAAGGCAATTGGTCCGCTGTAGGTATTAGACAAGAAGGCTATAAAGGAAATTTTGCCCAATATGGCAACTATATAGATCTACCCATCACCATAAAAGAAAAAAAGAAAAGCAAGACACTAGAATGAACTAACAAATAAAGCATATATAATGAAAAAATTCAAAAAATCCATAAATATTGCAAAAAAACAACTGTTAAAAATAATCAACAAGTTATCTGCACATCATATAAAAATTTCAGTTTTCTCCAGACTTTAACACATTTTGACTAATTTATTTACAACCATGTTTTTTACATACATTACAGCTATAAGCATTAAGTAATTAAACATATAGTAATGCCCTTGGCAGGAATCAGTTAATTGAACATTCCAACTGTCCCGTGTAACGCACACACACACCTGAAAAAGACAAATGAAGGCTACTTGCTTATCTAAAAAAACTGAAAGATACGAAAGATTGTTTAACCATAAATGTGTGGTTGCAGACACAGAATAGAAACCTAAACAAACCAATTAATGGAAACCAAGACAAAACCAATTAACACATTGGCCGCCACCTATGAGTTAACTCATAGTTACAGTAAACGATGCAGTACTCAATGGTAGGTGCTATGATTAGCCCTTTGGTAGATGCTTTGATTTGTTGGGTGGTCTGGCAGGTGATTCGGTGGGTTATTTGTTGGAAATGACAAATTGTTTCTGCATCGTTATCATGGAAACAATGTGAAAAATATTATATCACTAACTCCAGCAGTGTAAAAATTTTGCCATTTTGGATTGGCACAGTAGTCATATTGTATTTGGCAGTCAATGTGTTAAAGACACTACAAGAAAAAGTGGTTGTTCAATCAAAAGAAAACATTCAGGTATACTCTTTCTGACACTAAAGACACAGAGATTGTTATCGACAGCAGTTGTGGAAGACTAATAGTATTTTATGCAAGTCATGTAACTCACAGTTTCACCATTTCCTCCTCATCCTCTTCCAGCGTCTTTGTTTGAACAGGCGGCAGATGTACAAGTGGCTCAAAATGTGGATCAGGATTTTCAATTACTTCATCCTGAATAGCAGACAGGTATATGATAAGCACGCATATAAGCAACATCCAACACGATTAAAGTGAAACATACTTATATACTTACTTGCTCACTCGCTTATTTAGTCATTTACTTAATCAATGAATCAATATTGGTCTCAGACAGCACAATTTTTTACTACAAAACAGACTGCACCAGTTTCACTACAAGTGTAAAATATAGAATAGACACACATCATGCCAGAAATAATTTGTATATCACTATAGTTTCCCATTAGTACAGATGAACCGAGTTTGAATTTCTAGCCGAGTCAGAGTTTTAAGAGTTGAATTTTGCCAACTCCAAGTCTTGAATATGTAAAAAGTTTCATTTTCCTGATGTTTAGAATGGCAGTTAGCACAACTTTAGTGAATTATTTGGCTTTGCCTTAGTTAACACTAGGAAGTAGTAACTTGTAAGCACTGTCATTGTTTGTGTCACTAGTTAGGTTAAGTGTCATTTTGTAAATGAAAAAATACAATTTTCGTTTTCAAAACAGAAAATCGTTTGTGTCACTAGTTAGGTTAAGTGTCATTTTGTAAATGAAAAAATACAATTTTCGTTTTCAAAACAGAAAATCGGAAAGATTAATACTTGACCCCATTGTTAGTCTGAGTCCGAGTAATGCAGAGTACCACGAAAATTGGGCCGAGCCAAGTTCTGAACAGAGTTTTGGATCATCCCTACCCATTAGTCATTACAGCAAAACACCTCAGATAAATAAACCAGGCAATTATATTGCAGAAGGCTCTTCATTCACAATTATGCCACAAATATTCATCAACAAATTGAGACAACAATAACATAATGCTGTAAAATGAGACAGTGCATAGAGCATTATTTATATAGGCTTTAAATATAACAAGCAAACAGTTAATAACAACCATCAAACCCAGCACAGCTGCAAAGAATTGCCAGCAATTCTGAGCAACTGTATGTGGTGAAGAGAAAAGCTGAAAAGTGCAGTCCCATAAGCTAATCATGACAGGCAACCACAGGAAAGTAGCATTAGCAACTACTGTCTTAACCAGAGGTGCAAAAAAACAAGATTTTTTTAAAATCAAACGTTGTTTTTTTGAGGTTTTTAGCTTTCCTTTTAATCTTGTCATAAGTTTTGTTATAAAAAGCATCAAACACAGCCTGAAAAAGAGTTCCAACTTGTTTATATAATTAATTTAGCTTGATTTCCGACTGAATAACACACAATTAGTAATACAAAATAGTAATATTAGTAAGGTAAAAAAATATATTTGAAAAAACCAAAAAATTGGCATTTTTTAATTTTAAAACCAACATGTTTGTAGTCCTGGTCTTAACTTCAGTACAAGAGTGGGAGGAAACCAGCATTCCCTTTCCCACCAACAGCGCACATTCACCACACTCATTTCACAGAGGAGATCTCTAACAGGTTCGAGTGGAATTGAAAAGTTGAAGCTTATTTCTACCATCACAATAATTTGAACCCCGCCCTAATAATCATCAAGAAACAACTGACTGCCTTTGCCATATTTGCAAACATGGCCTGCAAGAGAATTACAGCAATGTAAGCAACAGGAAGGACTATTTATAAATAATCAATAGGTTTCCCTGATGTAACATGCAGTGATATAAAAACTATTGGCAAATCAAACTTTTGTCATATTTCTGAATCGTTCCGGGCTTTTTCAGTCATATTGAAAATCTCTTAAATGTTGTTTTTCAACAGCTGCTTGTAATATTTATACTAGATTTGTACACAACATTCCCATGAACCCAAGCAGGTCTTACTTAGTCTCCTTGATGTCCTTGGGTGGAGTTTCCAGGGTGCCTCTTTAAAAATGAAAAATGGTTCCAAATGTAAATTCTATATAACCAACTCACTCTTCACCTTCAACCGGCACTCGACTGTGCCAACACCAAGACTTGGCACTGTATGTAAATCATAGAAATTAACACCATTTCTTAACTTCTTGCAAGTCCTAAACCCCATTTCTTAACTTCTTGCAAGTCCTCTTTATTCGTATTCCAGTTAACTCCTGTGATTGGCCTTATGCATCTGAGGTCAAAGTTCGATACCTCATGCACTAACAGTCTTTAGAGAGAATTAATAAGCACACTATAAACATATCCCTCTCTTTATATAACAACATCTATTTTATGTGCTTGGGCCTTGACGAGTAGTTCGCTCAACAATAACATCCTGCCATAGATGGAATAAATTTGGCAAGCCCATAAATTTTACTCAAAATAGTCTCCAAATATTAATGAAAATATCCTCAGTAATGAAAATAGTAAAAAATTAAAGCGAAAATGTGACAACACTGATAGTCTTAAATTCGATTCAGGAAGACACGAGAAATACAAGTCAGGTACATGGTCTCAAGACCATTGTCTTGGTCTCGAGACCGGAGAACTGCGGTCTTGGTCTTGAATGCATGTAAAGTAAGCAGCGATCCAGGCTCACTTATAACAATTTAACAGTGCAAAGGATCTCTTCAGCCAAACATTGACAGCCTAACTTCTAAACAACAATAACAGCTGGTCAATTAAGTATTTGTCCCTGAAACATCTCTCGTGAACCATTTGTTGTGTTACTATCATAAGCACGTATCACACGGGGTCCAAAGATTTAAACACAGCTCGGATTAACTGCAATTTTTAGTATGCCGATTAATGCTTCATAAAGAATATACACTGTTTGGCAATTTAAACAATATTGAAGACACCAAAGTTCTGATTAACTTAAATTAATGTGCTGATTAATGCATTATTTACACTGTCTGCATATTAATTTAAACAATCAGTATTTGACCATTTTCTTTGCAAATTGGCCGTTTGGTAAAGTGCTGACCATCAACATATTCCAATCAGCATTTAACCCTAAGCCAATTAGCATTTTACTCGTGCCCGTTATTTTATGCATCTGATACATCACATGGATTGAAATCTGTGAAAACAGGCGCCGATCTTAATGCAATTTGAGGCAATCAAATCGATTTGAAACTAAAACTAGTGATATTGACACTTCCATGCCATACTCGCACACTTTCTCAGTAACGCTAAAATAACAACTTAATTCTGCAAATCATGTAATTACAGTGCAATGGATAGGAATTTTAAATTTAAAACCTTGTCGTCAGCCATTTTATGGTGGATTGGAACAGATAATTTTTCAGACAAAATTTCTACCAAACGTATAATTAACTCCGCCAAAAATTTGCACTATACATTCACTTCCGGTCTTCACGAAAGAGGCTCAATAAGTAATTTATTGGTAAGTATGTAAGTAGGGTATTTATATGATGACTCTTCAAGAAAAGTCTTCAGATGTGCTCTCGAACTGATAACACAATAACATGCTCTTTTACCGCATGCCCGCATGCGATATAATGGCATGAAAAGTAGAACAAATTGCAGATTTCATAGGGTATGATCCAGGTAGGGCTGTTGAATTTTTCAATCGTCAAAGCATTAGGTATTTTACCTCTGAGTTTGATTAATTGCGTTTGTAGCAGATTAAAATAATGCTTGCAGCCTGGTATGTTATTGTCGGTGTCGTCTATCAGCAGCATGTCCTAGGACAATAATGTATAATTATGTAATATTGACTGCTAAGCATCTTCTAAGACTCACTGCATCCATCCATTCATTACGTCTTACCACATGATTAATCTCTCACTCCTTTCCTATTTCATCCCCCTCAATGGAAAATTGCCATTTTCCCGGCTAAAAACAACGGCAACTCTCTCAGAATAGCGAATGATGACTTTCGACCAACCTCCATCATCCCTGTTCCTTCCAGACTAATCGAGAAAGAAATTGTTCTTACTCAACGGCTCTACCCTGTAACATTTACTGAACCTCTCCTTGAATCTCTAATCAATTTGCTTCCAGACCTATTGAATTCTCTACAGATATGAACATCTATCAAACACCAAACACAACGCCTCCTAAAATCCGGAGTACTTTCTTATTTACTCACTTACTCGCTCGCCTATTTACTCATTTACTTTATTAAAGCTATGGTCTTATTAGTCTTGTTTTGCTGATCGCTGCGAGGCTAAGAATGCAGCGAAGGGTCAATGACTTGTGCTGAATGGGTGGATTTAAAGTGTAGTTGTTATCTTATTTCTGTTTTAACAATTATTAAATTTGCCTAGAATTAGTATTTAGAAAGTCCATGGCTTTCAGTGTGCAAGTATTTTCAGTAGAATCGCCCAAGCGTACTATTGAACAATATTCACTACTAGGTTACATTGTATAGGACCCTAGTTAGTTACTTAAATGGCACTATACGAATGTTCTCTTACCTAATCCAAAATGAACCATCTTTATTCACAGAATACAAACATAAAGAACACTTATGCAAGAGAGAATACATTTAGTTAACTGTTCTTCTAATTCTCTTTTAGGTTGAATTTCACAACAGACCTTATGTACTGAGCATTTGAATATGACAAGGTATATCCCAGTGTTTTCTTAATTTTTATCCATATAATTTGCTGTGTCACTGTAACCCCAATACTTGGGAACCCATTTGAAGGTCACACCCGGGCCTCCTTAAATCAATACTCGAAACCCTACCAAAGGAGCTTAAAAATATCATTGTCATCTTCTGCATATTGTCGTGTGTGAAGCTGTGGGGTTGAAGTTGTGTGCCAGCTACAGTAGTAAAGGAGGGAGGTTGGTAAATGCACCTGTTTAAAGGCTGTCCTTTGTATGATCTGCCGGGGCGACTGATGGTTGGGCCTGGCAATCAGTGAATAAAGATATTGCGGAATAGAAAAGGCAGGTGGCTGACTAGGCTGTTCTTTCATCCTGAGGCACAGTTAGCCTATGATGACTAACTTTGAATTAGGCCTTTAGTGCATATATTTAATAATATGCGACTTTTGGACCACATAATTTTCCGTTCTAAGTTATGGCTACTTGCTGACTGGGTCTTTTGAGACTAAACTAGATATCGTTATTTGTCACCATTGCTGTTGTTACATTTAAAATAAAAGTTTGAGTAGTTTATCAGAATCCATTGAGATTGTTTTGTGTATTTTCATGTGTCAGTATGTCAGTGCAGGCAACCTTTAAAATTTTAAAATGAAAACGAACATCAGTTATTTATTATCTAGCAATTACATGTTGTTTGTGAAACATAGCTATTAGTAATTGGCGATCTGTCAGCTACCAATCAATATGCTTTGCATGGTAATGGACTATTTTATGTTAAGTCCTTAAAGCATGTTTCCAGTGATGGACTGACCAGCTGTTGGATAATGGGCTCGGGGGACCGGACCACGTTTTTCTAAAAGTTTGACGGCCGCAGATGCTGATGGACAAACAGTCCTATACAGCTCTGTGAGCATTGACGGGCTGTCAGTGAGAGATAAGACCAATCAAACAGACAGATAAAATGGATGGACAACAGAAGGCAAATTAAAATATGGGTCAGAGAGAGGAAAGTGTGTTTGAAATTGTTGAAATTTGATATCGCTCTTCTTCCAACATCTTTTGCTCAGAACAGTCAGAAGTGCACACGCCTCTATGGCACAATTGAAGTTGTACTGCAGAGCAATTGTGCACGAATGACTTGTTCAAAGTCCCTACACAGTGACTGACGCCTCGAGGGTCGAACCTGCTCACTCAGAGCACACTGAGTGTTACGGGCCAACCGCTCTAACCGATCATCCACCGTGCCATGTTTATGGTTGACTTATTGATAATTTTTAGGGTAGTAGATGAAGTGGTAAGAAGACACATGCCAACAATGTGTTCTTGGATGAAGAAATAATCTGTTGGTACATATAGATGGTGGTAGTATCAATGGTGGCTAGAAATCCAGAGGTCAATTGGAGATGGTAACAGGAAGACACACTTCACTCCATATAATTCCAAAGTGAAGAAAGGTCATTCGAAATCACTGAAAACAATGGTAGTGCATTGAAATTCATTTCTGTTTAATAGTTTTGTGATTTGGTTGTAATGTTATGTGTAAAAGTACATTGTTAGCTATCACTAGAACTGCAATTACTTTCTGTCATATTACTAGGCTTTGTTGGGTGTGATCAAAATAAATGCAAATTTTGACTTTTTATTGTCTGTAGCATAAGCTCTGCTGTGCTGAACCGTAACTGTCGAATTCTCCAGCTCCTTGTAGCCGTCCCTGGTACGTTTTCGAAGCAAGACGCGGAGTCCTCGCTTCTTCTTGCAACGCGTAAAGGTTATGCCGACTGCGTTAAGGTGCTTCTGGATTCACAGATGAATCCAGACATGAAGGAACCGTCGGCCAAGACTCTGCTTATGATTGCCTCAGAGTATGGCTATGCAGACGTTGTTCAGCTCTTAGTCCATGCCACGTCCGAGGTGAACATGCGCCATCGTTCGGGCGAAACAGCGCTCCATTTTGCAGCCACACATGGCCGGGACGAGTGCATCTCCGTTCTGGTTGAGAGTGGTGCCGATATCGATGCCTTAGACGGAGAAGGTAATACGCCCCTGCTGGCCGCCGCCAAGAACTGCCGTCGCACGCACAAGGCCATGAAGCTGCTCGTCAAAAGTGGCAGCAAACTCAACATACAAGATCAGCAACTGAGAACGGCACTTCACTATACAAGCTATAAGGCAATGGGGACAGAACTGCTGCTGTCTGCCGGAGCCCATCCAGATATACAGGACATTGATAACAACGCACCAATTCATCTGGCGGCCATCGAAGGTTTCGATACGATCGTACACTGTCTGCTGACGTACAACTGCAATCCCAACCTTGTAAATAAGTTTGGTAAAATGGCAGTGCACTATCTGGCAATGAAGGGTCACTGGCAGGCAATTGAGAATATTGCCCAAGTTAATGGAGATCTAAATCACCCCGATCCTGCAGGCAACATCCCTCTCTGGTACGCAGTTCATCACAACCGAAAGGAGGCGGTCATCGTTCTCCTGAAGTCCAACTGTTGCCCTGATCCACCCAAACGAGCACCAGACTCCGAAACTGAAATGGGAAATCCGCTGCAGACTGCACTTGAAAAGAAATACTATGATATTGCCAAACAGCTGGTGCTGGCGGGTTGCCACATCGGCCCTCTACATCTGGCAGTTGCAAACTACATCCAGCATCGAAGAGAAATTGCCCAGCAACGGGAAGAAGAGGCAACTTTATTTATGGACGATGATATTGTGGAGGAAGTGGATGAAACGGAAGCATCTGCCATGCAATGGTTTGATGACTGGGTACGCCACCCAAACACCCTATGTCAATTATGTAGGGTACAAATACTTTGCTATTTAAGATCAATGGTCTTGCACGGCAACCATCTGCTTCATCTTCCTCAGGCATTGAAAGATTATGTTATGCTTCAGGAATTAGGAGAATGATTGCTAAGGAAACCGTTCCTTCTATTGACTTTCAAACATTTTACTCACAGAATTCAATTTTTTCCTGTTGGCGGTTTCATTGCCAATGTTTTTAGTACCGGTGCATAATGATAGGAATGTTTAACAAGTTTTATTTAATAAATCTCATTTTGTAAGTATTTAACTTAGTTTATCTTTTGCTTTCTGAGAATAATCAGACTAAATGTTATTTATGTAAAATGAAAGTCTGAAAATACTTTTAGTACAAAACATTTTATTCTTAAAAGTTTTTCAGTGATCTGGTTAATCTTAAAAGGAAACAATTTATATAATTGTAGATGTGTAGCTGTTGCATCTCAGTATAAAATTTGCAACATTAATGGAACAGAACAAACCCTCAACAAAGTTCTCCAATTAAACCACATGAAGTTCTATTGTACAGCCAGTACAAAAATTCATAATATAAATATATAGAACTGAAGCACATATTATTCTCTTGGTCTGTAGTGCTTTCATCATTAAACACGTGACATCCGTCCGTGATAACTTCATGTGAAACCCTAGCAAATCTATAGCATGGTTAAAACCAGACAGAGAAGGGAAACAAGAAGTTGAACTACAATGGCTAAGCAATAGACAGTGCTGCAGGGGCAGCGATCCCGGGGGCCAAGGGTGACAATTCCCCCACCTTTTACAGAGAGTGGACACGTTATACGTGTGTCCCCCCTCACATCTCCTACCCCTTTCATTGGGTGTCCCCCACCTGTCAAGCGTGATTGCCACCTCTGCAGTGTTGTAATTCCTTGGCTGAAGATACAAATCCTGTTAATATGGTTTCACATAGTTTGAGTTCACATAGTTTGATAAATGTGGAATTCACATTGTATACCCAGAATAGCTATTCCAGTTGAAAGATGTGCAATTTGATGAAACAATGAATCGACCCTGTTGTCACTGTTGCTGTATGTAATTTAGCAATATTGATATCAGCAGAATAAAATACAATGTTACACATCACTGTCTTTTGCATCAGAATATCCTTATAGCGGAAATCACATTTTAATCTAACAACAGTCATTCACGTTATTGGTTGGAACACAATAATCTTAACAGCAGAAACACGATGTCGCTAAACAGAATATATAACACATGCCCACCTACATTAAATATGTGATGTCATTGCCATCTTATAAAAACAAACATTTAAAAACTCGATTTTTGCCTACATACAACAAAATATCAATTGACTTCAGGTTTAGATTAACAGACACGTCTCATAAAAGTAATGCAACTTTTCATGAAATAATTTATATTTATAAACAGTTTATAGTCTTTAAAGGATCTGTTGAATTTTATAACTGAGATCTGAATTACTGTAGTATTACATTACAGTATCGTGCAGATGATTTATTTGTGATTAACAGCAGTAATGTACAGAAATCATATACCACATCAGACTAGGAAATCTGTGACTATAGATATAAACCCAACAAAGGTCCTGAAAAGCACAAGCAGGTACATGATTTACACCAGTATGTACAGAAAATCAGATTATCACATCAGCTTGGGCTAATCATATACCAGCAAGGTGTGCAATATGCCGTTTAAAAATAAAGGCCATAATGTAATTGTAAAAAACTTACCTTTTCAAATATAACACTCGACTGCAATAGACTACATTACAGCTACATTACTTTTCAAATAGCAAGTACCAATAGCGTAATTTTTATATAAACACACATTGCTTGAAATTTAAATTTGATAAATGAACACGACCACTATACAAAATGAATTTCTGATAATGCAACAACAAATTAGAGAAAATAAATTAAAATAAATGGAAATCAGTAAATATAGAAAATGGAAAGCAAAGATTCTCAAAATGTTAAGACATGGGATAATTGAGGTGTCAAAAATAATCCATGATAGAAACCAACAAATGCTTTAATGTTTGTCATGCAACCACAGAGCATCCTTAAGAAAAACCTACTCATTACAACCAGTCCCGGGAAGCAAGTTGAAAATGGCTTACATGATAGGCTATGATTATTAAACGGACGATTTCTAAAGTGCCGTAACGCCGCCATGCCGCTACAAGGGCGTTTTACAATGAATATATATGACCGGGTAGTACTTAACACGAAGATTCACATGCAAAATGCAGTTTTTTGACAAATGCAAATGCTGTATATGATCACCTGTAAAATGAATTTGATATCAATTGAAATCAATATGATTCTTCATCTACAACTGCCATTAATACCAACTTGGCAACAAACTATGTCACTGAATTATGCGTGCCATTTCTTAAATTCAGAAATGGTGACACGTTTAATATCACAATCAAGATCAGATGAACATGTGAAGAAGGTTTCTAGGCAATCAATATGTGTCGAAACAATACACTGACTGTGGCATGTTACAATATGAAGAAGGTTTCTAGGCAATCAATATGTGTCGAAACAGTACACTGACTGTGGCATGTTACAATATGAAGAAGGTTTCTAGGCAATCAATATGTGTCGAAACAATACACTGACTGTAGCATGTTACAATATGCATTTCAAGCAGCTTCTCAGTTGCTAAACCATATTTGACTTGAAAAGTCTGTCATAAAAAACCTAAAAAACTCTTGATCTCGGCAAGGAAAAGATCGATGATGGTGACGATGAGTTCTCTGCCCGAAGGCAGGTCCATTGGCTTTATGCCACCCGGGGATGAGGTGGCTTCCCGTTGCGTTCCTCACAGACAAATATGGGTGAACAACTTGTCTAAGGTCGCTATGCAGTGACCTGAGCTGGGTTTGAACCTGCGATCCTTCGGTTGCAAGGCATAGAACATACCGCGGTCTGCTACGCCACCGCGTCCCATAAGTAAAGTTTAAAAACTAAAATATTCAGTCATGTGTATAATATTATGTGGGACTGAGCACCTGTCAAGGACTTTTAATATAATAAAACCTATCAAACAAGGACAACGCAAAAGTAAACTCAAACACCATGGTTACCAACCAATTAGAGCATCACTTTGATAACACAAAAAAGGTATTAACCAATACAAAACCAAACAATTGTGTGCTCATCATCATAATCATAAACTCAACATTCCTACAGCGCCCACAAAAGCGGAAACCAGCTTATTCACAGGTGCTTAATTAAAACAAAATCGACAGGCCCATCATACGATTGAAAATTACAAGAAACAACTGCTGAAAAATGACAAAATTAACACTACAAAGCACTGTAAAAATTTGAAAGCATTCAAAAGTAAATTCCCAAATCGAAGAAAGCATTATTCAAGTGCCCCCACAATCTGCATCTCTTTATCACTTGCTGCAATCGGGTAACTCGATGTAATGTAGCACTTATATAGCACCACTCGAATCAGAGGCGCTCACAACTCAACACAAAGCTAAACAGAAAAAAGGAAAGTCTTCAAGCGTTTGCAGAAGGCAGCCAGGAATAGAGAGATAACAGCTTCTTCTGAAGAGGAAAAAGGAGGCTGTTCCAGCTGGTGGGACCCACATAGGCGAGGCTTCTGGATTGGGCCGCGGCAGAGCATGTGCGGGAAACCACCAGAAGTCCACGAGCAGATGAACAAAAAGAAACCCGGTGCAGAATAGAGGAGACCCTAGTGCAGGAAGCCAGAAGGTAGGCAGAAGTCCACAGACCCAAAGAGACAGTTACTCATCAGCGCAAGGGTCTTCAAACGAATACGTTGAGGTGCAGGGAGCCAGTGAAGGGATTCATGAATGAAAGAAGAGAGGTGACCAAATTTTGGAATTCCACCGATTAGTCGGGCAGCCACATTGAGAATGGACTGGAGCTTAGAAATGTTGTAAGAGCAATGAATAATAAAATACAGCTAGAAAACATTACCAAAACTTACGTCACCAAAACATAAGGCAGAAACGACTGTTGGTCTAATTTAAAAAACAAGTTAAGATCTTATATTTTAAGATCCAGCATAATGTTTGCAGATTTAGCATTGATGAAAGCAAATATTACAAGCAACTATACCAATGCTTTGCTGACAACACTGTCAGGCTTTACAAATAAAACTAGATAAAACAAAGGGTTTAACAAAAAGCGATACGACCACTGTTGCCATGGCCACTGTTGCCAGGGACATCATTTTCCATTTCATATAAAATCTCATTTTCATGTCATAAAAATTAAGTTACCTACATATAGAATGTCATTCAAGCTTATACTTTATGTATAAAAATTAACAAACTTTACATAACTTGATTTTGGATAATGCTCTCAAACAGGATATAAAATTAATATATATATATACAAACTGTGTCTGTATATCTGTATATCAATCCATTATAGGCAACGTTTATATCAGTAGAATACATGTATAATGTGTTCATATTCATAATTAGCACATAAAACATACACCACATTAAACCATTACATAATTCTGGAAGCACAGCAAGATGTTCAGACTGCTAAATCTGATGTCAAAAGATTTAAATCTCCAGACTCCTCAATGGTAAAAATATCTGCTCTACCATATCTTCAGTTCAACTTGGAAGATATAGCTTTTAATTACTCCAAGAACTCAATTAAATTAACTACAAGGTAGTTTTATATATATATATATATACACTTTGTGAATGGTAACTTAGGAAAGAATATCATTTCCAATTGTGAGCTATACGCATCATCAGTCCAGTTCAATCTCTACACAGACATGGACACAGTACCTCTCTTATTTCTTTTGTTTTCCAACGGTGGATATTTGTGGCTTTGCACTCGCTACCTGAGGTTGCAGAATCGAGCTAGCATCCCACAGCTAAAATATAAATTCAACCCTACAGGTAAACAAAATGGCACAACAGTGCATTAAGTGTCAGAACAACAAGATGAACCAAAATAAGAATGTTATAGTTGTTAATGCAAGAGTTCTTCTGCCAACACCTGTAAATCCAGGGTTTGAAGAATTTCACAACTAAGGTGAAATCATAACAGTTTTGATACAACAATAGAATGCCTTTTCAACCTCAAAAATTGCATTAGTACTCATAGGATGATGGGCTGAGTTTAATGAGATACCCCGATATTCCTTGAATCATCACCCATCAAAATTTACAACATTACCAAATGTACAGAATAAATTCATGATTTTGCTGCAGAAAGTAATGCTAGAGCAGTTACTAGCAATTTTAAGATCTTGATACTAGAAATTAAAAGCTCTTCGTGACTTTATTTACATCTACAATTTTTCAATTATATAAATAAACAGAATCTCAGTTTGGATTTACCTCTCTCACTGACAATAAGAAGAAACTGTTACCTCTTGCAAAAAGATACGTTTATAATTCAATACTTGATGTGATTTGTTTTGATTCAATACGATAGACTCTGAACACCCATGCCATCTGTAGCTGTTGACGGGAATTCGATGGATGGTTCTACGTTTTTGCATAGGCCAACCATTGGTGACTTCTAGCTTACTGTGCACTGTTTTGTAAACTGTTCTAAAACTTGCTTAAATGACAGTTAACAACATGCATGATAGCGCAGGTCTGTCGGCAATCATGAGTAGATTTCTTGAAGAGGTGCCATATAAAGTTTCATTGATTGATGGATCAAATTAAAATCATAAAAATTTGTGAATTCCTGTATAAATGTAATTCACATACTTTCCCTCCTACTTTTGATGGCTACTTCCAACCAATTTCTTCAGTTCATGACTATGAAGCGAGATCTGCTTCGAATATAAGATGGGTTTTTGCAAGAACTAACTCATGTCAATTTTCTCTTAAATTTGTGGGTGCGAGTTTATGGAAGGGTCTTCCTTTGAAGCTTAAACATCTTTATGCATTTAAAAAGCATTTTCGTTTACATGTTCTCTCACAAGCCTACTAATTCCTTATCTTGTGCATTTAAGTTCATTAGTTAAGTTTATTTCTAATTATACTGCATATTTTACCAGTCTGCATATTCATTTTATTTCAAAACTACTGGGGGGGGGGCCTAGTAGGCCGTAGACCTTTTTTCTCCCTTTGAGCCATTATTTCTGCATTTTCCTGTATATATGTTGAGTTTTGATAACCTTGATTTCAATAAAAACAACTAGACTTGACTTGATTGATTCATTTATTCATAATACCTTAATCATTCGGTCTTTTCCAACAGTGAGTAGAGTTTTACTGTTGTCGTCAACGTCCATGTAGACTGCGGCATGTCGTAAGTCATGGAACGATGCCAGTGATACTTGTCTGGAAACAGGAAAGACGCAAACAATACAACACACATTGAAGAACAGAAATGAAATAATAAGTTTATAAAAATTACTGCATCTAATTAAATCAAGCATATTATAAATGCATGTCGATTAAATCTTCTCAATGAATTTGGCATTTGTAACCCTTTTCCATGCCTTATAATTGTATGATTTAATTAGATGAAGTAATTTTTATAAACTTACGATTTTGGAGCGCCTCTGAGTAGATACCTTGAAGGGGCACTATATCAAATCGACATTGATTGATGATGCCTAACTAAAAATATGCTGGCTACTCAGAATGATAAGCCACTGTGAAGTAACACAACCTGTAAGAAGACTCGAAAATGCTTCTATAAACTGTACGACTGCTTATCTAGGAATCGGTAATGCCAGTGAAGGCACATAATACCTAACCATATCTTATTATTTTATCTTTTATAAAACTGACTTACTAAGTTAAATAATAATAAAAATATCTTCGTTTAATAACAAACTAATCAACCACAGCATGATTACAGGAACAATATGAACAGATGATGAGATGTTATTTCAGGAGTTGAATCTAACTGTTGGCAACCATGCAAGGTGCCCATCAAGCCCCATCTCTGATTAACCAATGCCATCACCTAGCGAATGGAAGACTAGTTAACCTTTGAGGGATACCAGAAGAGAACTCACTTCCTCAGCTATGCATGCCAGCGTCTTATTACTTACTCTACAAGCCCCTTCATACTCTGAATTGCCTTTCATATAACGGTTCAATTATTGTGTTAGTAAATTATTATATTTGGACAAAATATAAATATACCTGCATGTTTATAAATTTAAATAAAATGCAAACCTCTCATCTTCAAGTTCCAGATGACATTGATCACAGACTCGCACTTGCAGCTCAAAACCCATGTTTGGTATAACGTCGCTGTGTGTTGTACATTTGGCACACAGTGCTTTACCACACTTGCGACAGTGGTGCTAAGCAAGAGAGACAAACCTTAGCAAACAACACTTTAGAACAAAAGCACAAAGAAAGAGAATAAAGAAATGAGGTATATTCCCAGCTCATCTTCCTTCCTTCTTCTAAGTCTCAGACAATGTGTGGAACATAGTTGCCGATTACGTTAGACATGGTAGCTTAAAATACTCACCACATAATGTGATGAGTGTGCGCTCGAGCATTCCCTCAGATGTAAGGACTAGGGACCTTGAGCAAGTCCTTCACTAGCAAGTGATGCTCGCTCATTAGATAGTGGCACTTACGACAAGCATAATAACAATAATAAATAATAATAATAATAGCAATAATACTAATAATTTTAGTAATAGTAGTAGTAATAACAATTAGGACGAATAGGCACCGTTTCTGACATTTTTATATTATTCCTAAATAATGTTCTAGTCCCTGAGGGATCCTATGTACCTTGAGACAAAATAAATTAATAATAATAATAATAATGGTGCCTTTGCAACTCGTTTCCAGCTCAAGCAGTCAAAATGTCCTATGTACCTTGAGACAAAATAAATTAATAATAATAATAATAATGGTGCCTTTGCAACTCGTTTCCAGCTCAAGCAGTCAAATACGCTGTGCATTAATTACACTTGTGACTAATATTCCCATCAGCTGTTAAAATCCTAAACACTGAATCAAACAGACAAATGCAGCCACTCAGGAAACTAAAATGACATTGGATTCCATTAATCTTAATTTCAAAGGTGAATTCAATAAAAGCTTATTGCCTGAATGTAATATTCTAAAAGAACTGTGCATAATCCAGATATTATTTGGAAAGAAGCAAGCCCTCAATTACTTAGTGAATAGTTCGAGTCCAAACAAGCAAAATTGATTCAGCATTGAGGATTGTCAATGAAAGAGGTAAATCCTAAATGAAATTCTGTCATACCACAGGTTGAAAACAGCCTTTTAGTATTCAATAATTCTACACTCTTACAGCCGTTAGACTATCCACATGCCAGTCATTCAGAGTTCAAATTCTAACACATGCAAACTGACAACTTGATGGAAAGCAATGCAATCTGTCTGAAGAGGTCTTCCATTCTTTGATTCCCTATGACGTATCAGTGTTTCAGGCTTAACGACGAATGCTGCCAATGACAAACCTGTCTACCACCAAAAGTCTTCATTTCCCACATTGATTTCACATTCCAGAAGAATGGCGTTGAGCATTTCTCACAGGTGCCGCTATCCGTCCAGGTGGCCGGCTGCAAAAAGCCATTTAACATTAATTAAGTACTTCTTCATAAAGTTAGTTTGCATAGGACCAGACAAACGTGTTTCAATGATTGTCTGAGAAACAAAGAAACTCTAGTTCCAGGTTATGCCTTAACATAGATGAACTTCAGTTTAACACTTTAATGATAAGTGTCTCAAGTAATCAATAAACTCATATAATTATATCCAGTTGAAATGCCTAGGTTTATTCATTACCTCCTTTCGGATTACAACTATTTAAATATATATATTAATTGTCAAATTCTCTGAGCTGCTGCTGACTTCGTAAGCAATAAATGACTTCGTAAGCAATAAATGACTTCGTAAGCAATAAATCACTTCTTACGCAATAAATGACTTTGTAAGCAATAAATGACTTCATAAGCAATAAATGACTTCATAAGCAATATATGACTTTGTAAGCAATAAATTATTTCATAAACAATAAATGACTTAGTAAGCAATAAATGACATTATAAGCAACAAATGACCTCACAAGCAATAAATTTTTGCACAACAAACAGGCAAACTTTCGAAAGTTATGCAGTCAGTGACTATTAAACAACTGAACTCACTGGATCGCGTGTTTTTGTCATATCCCAGCAGACAAGAGCACAGTCCTCTCCAACTGATAGCAGCAGGTTGGAGCCCTCACAAAAACTAAGACCACGAACTTTGTCTCTGAATGACAGAAAAAAATCCAACAGGAACTGCATTGGGAAAGGCAGACTAGTAATCTGTCTAACAAAAAAATAAAAAAATTCAATCCATACTCGTTTAATGAGAAGACCAAACTGTCACAACCACAACTTAGAAAAGAAATCAGAATAACAGTATCAGAGCCTACAAACCCATGAAAAACCCAGGCCTGCGCAAGTAAATGCTAAAAATGAGAAATGTAAACTATGAGCAAGCACATCAAATGCAAATTAAACAACAAACCCTGCCTTAAAATCGGACTATTCAGACAGCTGGCATTCTTTCAAGCCATCAGTGAATAATTTGATTCAACAGAATTGTCTTTATATCCAGAAATAAATTGTCGCTCATAATGACAAGACCGAGCAGTTTATTAGCCACTCTGACTGTGGGAACAAGATAACTGTGAAGATAAGCTGTGACTAGCTGCGTCTGTTGTCAAGACTTTGGTACAGCATCACCTTAGAAGAACACAGCCAGGTAGGTCTGTTGATGCTGGTCTTATGCCCACAACTTTTCAACAAGAAGCTGTTTGCAGTAACTCAATAAGTCAATAGTGTAGACGTTAGCATGCTGGACTGTCAATCAAGAGAAGAGGTCAGAGGTTCTAACTCCCATCATGGCAGAAATTTGGTTCTAGATCTCTGCATCACCTGCACTTCCCAACCAACTCAAATATGAGTACAAAAGATAAGACGGCAAGGGAGACGGCAAGGGAGACGGCAAGGGAGACGGCAAGGGAGACGGCAAGGGAGATGGCAAGGGAGACGGCAAGGGAGACGGCAAGGGAGACGGCAAGGGAGAGGACCAGCCACCCGTCATCATATGCAGAGGCTAAGAAAATGAAGTTGTAACACTTCATACCAATGGCTGCCTCAAGGATAGCCTAAGAGACTGCTTTCTCAATTTTTCCCTTTTAATTTGAAACTGACAAAAAGCAGTATGATTGAAAATTTAACTCTCAGCAGCCACGCGGAGCGTCCATTACATTATACATCTCATTTTTAACATATGTTTACATGTTAATCTTTACTTTCAAAGACAATAAACCTGTTTAAAAACTCCTCAGAAGAATCATCCTCAACAAGAAGCAGCATTCAGCCAAATTCATCTGTTTTTTCATAAACTGAAAACAAACAGTCGACTGTCATCACTTACAGATGGCCGTGGAGTTCAAAGGCAGAGAAGTTTGCACTCCTTATATTCCAGACGATGATTGACAGGTCGTGACTTCCGGAAAAGAGTAGATGTCGTTCTTTATCTATCGTCATGCATTGAACGGTTGCTAAAATGAAAAGCATTGACCAATCGATGAAGTCGTACTTAACAACATTTTCTTGAAGAGGCGCTATATAAATCCTCCAAATAAACAAACAAGGACATTGACAGATTTGGACTCAGGACATCAAGGAATAGGGAAAAAACAGAAACTGAACAGATATATTAAGCTCACATTGATTTATTTATATCAATCACTGCCAAACAGTTAATGTAAGAAATGTATGGTGATATATATATAATATATATATTTATCTATCTATATAATTACCTAAATCGTGGGTCTACGTCTGTCTGTCTGATTCAAGTCGCGTGATTGGACAGCGTGCAAACCCTGTCTGAGTTTGTCTGATTCGCGTTTCAAAAACGTTTTATTCACGCCTGTGTAGCCATATTTGCAGTTATTAAAATTAAATACATCGTGCAATGTAAGTATATTTGTAGTTATTAACATGAATGCACATTTAATGGATGAAACTCGATTTTGGATTGGTTGAATCGCTGTTACTAATATACGGGTGTAAACAACGTTGTTCAGAGGGCGTTTCACGGGTAAACAATGTGACAGCCGCTGAATTTCGTTGCCTTTGGGGCGCAAGTTGTAGCAGCCTTTCTGTGCAATGGGAGGAAACGGGTTGAATCGTGAGCTATTATATTTTCTGACCCGCGATTCTTCACGAATTAACAGCTGGTAGGCCCTCTATATAATAATGTATAAACTCAGACTCGGAAAAACAATGGGTCCGAGAATTAATCTTTCCCATTTTCTTGAAAACGAAAATAAGATTATTCATTTACGAAATGACGATCGACCAAAACAAAATAACTAAATGCTGCTACTAGTTACAGTAGTGCTTATTAGTTACTACTTCCTACCTAGTGCACACTGAAGAAAACCAATAATTCATAAATATTGTAGAAACTGCCAAACTAAAAATCAAGAGAATGAGACTTTTTATATGTTCTAAACTCGGACTCGGTACAACTCAACTCGTATAACTCGGTACTCTGCAGGAAATTGACATTCAGTTCATACCTAATGAATACACATTGTCACTTGCACATTGAGTAAGTAAAGTTGAACAGATTCATATTAGATGAAAGACCGCTAAACATTTACCTGTATGTCTTTTCAGAGTTGTGACTTTTTCAACTTTATCGTTTTGAAGTTTTAAAACTGTGATCTGTCCACTGTTGTCTCCAATGAACATATAACTAGATGAAGCGTCATACCTGCAAAAAAAAATTTTTAAATTTCATAAATCAATTCAGCATAATTTTTCAGATATTCATACAAGAACTCACCAGAGATTCGTGAGTTACATAAAATGCACTATATATTAAGTGTTCGCATGTCAGAAACATATAAACAACTGCACAGACTTCACTATGTCCAAAAGCCCAAGGTCAAGGACTACCCAGAAAGGACAGTTTGACATGGAAAATGCTAATAGTGTAAATGACAATTACATCTGGTGGAGTTTAATGTTAGGGATAGATGGCAAATTATAACTTTTATGGCTTTCCAAAACCATACATGTTACATCTTTGTAAAAAAATGCATAATACCTTGTGCTGTTTGAATATATATTAATACCACAGATGATTGCTAGATTAAGTTTGGATTTTCGACTGAAACATCAACATTTTAATTATAAGCACACAGAATCTATTAGAATACAGAACAGGAGTAGAACATGCTTACTGAATGCATGAACCAGAAGCATTGAGTTGATGACCCATCAGACGACGTCCAGTCTCTGTGCAGTGCAGTTGAAAGCATTTATCAGCACCACAGCTCAGCAGAACGTCTTTGTCTTCCACCAGAAGAACACTGGCCACACGTCCCGTGTGAGCTACCAAGAATTATCATTGCTCCAAACATATTATACAAGACCAGACAGAGCATAATGAAAGAGTTTATCTTACTACTGAAATTTACAATACAACTGTAATTTGATATCGCCCTTCTTCCAAACTTTTTTGCTCAGAAGTGCACACGCCTCGACAACGCAACTGCAGTTGTAATGCAGGGCAATTGTGCGCAAAAAACTTGCTTAAGGTCCCTATACAGCAACTTCTCGGACAAGGGTCATATCCGCACTCTCAGCACACACTGAGCGCTACGTACTCTAAGCAATCGGGCACTGTGCTACACTTGTTTTGAGCCATTATCATATTCATTAAAGACATCTTTCTGGAGTTGTCAATATTCATGAGATGAGAATTATCAATATTCATGAGAAGAGAATTATCAATATTCATGAGATGAGAATGATCAATATTCATGAGATGAGAATTATCAATATTCATGAGAAGAGAATTATCAATATTCATGTTGAGATGAGAATGATCAATATTCATGAGATGAGAATTATCACTGGAGTACTCTAAATCTGCAGATGCACAAGGTACAGTTGTTAGCTGTACATTACAAATCAGAGCTAACTTGCCAGAATTATGTTATACACCAGAAACAACACTGCACTGGTCATGAACAGAGTCATTCAAGGCCTCTTTGCTAAAGAGGTCTCTAAGTCACACCAGCATCAGATTATTAAAAAATATCTGTGTTGCCATTCAGACTCAGACTGGTTGTCATATACTGCAGACAACAAGATGTTGTAGTGTCTGTGTGGCAGAGTTTAGGACGATACATTGTCTTTCTGTTACTGTCTTCCTCTAAAGCTTCAAACTGTTACAACTAAGGCAGCAAAAAGAGAAACTTTCAATTTGTCAAATGAGCATTTTCTTATATGAATGACATTTGTAAAATGTGTTTTGCAGATATCCTGATACACTTATACAAGATTATTCCACAAACATTAGAGCAATAAGTGTCAATAATACCTGCAAGCAGGGAATATAACGCAATTATAGAACTTGCACTCCACAGACACTTGGTATATAAATACTGCGGAAACTCGTTATTGCCCCGTTTCTGAGAGCCATATAATGAAATGTCCTACAATGAAGTTCTGTGATATTGAGTTTACTCGTCTATAAATGAGATAATTGTGGCATCTATATCTCTAACCATATAATACCAAAATTCATTCATAACGAGTCTTCTGTGCACATGAGTTATAATGTGTCTCCAGTCAACATGAATATATTGAAGAAGGAAGTCAATATCTTTACTTCCTTACCAGAATAGTCACGAGTATGTTGAATTTTGTTATAATCATCTCCAACTTTGAATTCCTGAATATGAAAAACACAACTATTATGCATATTAAACATACACCCTGTGACTAGTGGCTGATCGGTTAGAGCGGTCGGCCCGTAACACTCAGTGTGCGATGAGCGAACGAGTTCGACCCTCGTCCAGAGTGTCACTGTGTAGGGACCTTGAGCAAGTCCTTCGTGCACAATTGCTCTGCAGTACAACTGCAATTGTGCCGTCGAGGTGTGTGCACTTCTGAGCAAAAGATGTTGGAAGAAGGTCAATATCAAATTTAAAGAATTTCAATTTAAAAAAAGATGCTGTTTCAGGCTGTTTTAAGAACTGCTAGCTTGGTCTGCATTGGCCAATTTTATCCCCAAGTTGTAAACATTAAAGGTGTGATTCAAAATTCACATTTAACTAGCACATAAAGTGTCCACAGTCAATATGCAGTGCTACATGCATTATAGGCATGTACTCTCTAATACATAATCTGACTAATGACATTAAACAGCAACTGATATCTAAAGCTTAAATGCATTGGCAGAATATGTTATTACTAATCCACATTTTAATTTTTATTCAATTCAATATTGTTTGTATTTATCCCAACAGAAGAACAAGTGAGTGAAATAGATACATTGAAAAACAACAGGAATGGGAACAACAGAAAAGAAAAAATATGCTAAAGGGGCCGGCGGTCCGCTAGACGGGCTACTCTTTTCTTCTAATACAGTAATTGCAGCTAGTGAAATAGGAGACCATTATGAGTAAGTGTACACATGTTATTCAATTCAAGCAAAAAAAGTTTTAACAAATGATTTTTAGTTTTATTTATTAAAATAACGAACATTAATTGAAAATTAACAGCAAAACTTAATTTCTTAAAGTTGAAAAATCATAATGAAAACCGATAAATACTAATTGAAAATTGTACCACCACCCACCATGATCAACCCACAGTCTAATCCCACAACCAGCTGTCGAGACACAATGCAGAAATCCATTGAGATACAAGCGCCTACAAGTCACAGAAACAAAATCTTATATATTCACTTCAGTGGCATCCTATGGTCCTCCTAACACAAAAAGAGAATAGAAGAGTTTAGCAGACACTTAAGCCTGCACTGAAGCAGCCATGTGATCGACTTCATATCCTTAACCTTGGAATATATGTGGGTCGGTACCTCATCCTCCCAATAAACTGTGTATATGGTCAGTGTACACAATGTAGCTGAGTTGGGTAGGGGTACAGATGGAACAGAAATCTCAAACCACATTTCTGCTCTGACTGTGAATTGAACCCGAAACCTTTCAATCGATGGCCCAACATGCTAACCAACACAATCGCTCACACCCATCTAACAAAAATCAGTCAAATATTAGTAACCCAATCGTAGATTCATACTTGGCCTTGCAGTTTTATCAAAAACTTCTATTTATAGGTAGTCCATTATCACTGATGTGAGATTTCAAAAGGCACTACATAAGTTGGCTGTTATAAGCAAAAGGTACAGCATAATGGTTTATTAATAAATAGCTCCAATTTACATACAAAGTACTCATATATATATATAGTGAAATATTATACCAAAGGAAACTATGGACCACACTTGAAGCTGCAGAGCCCAATTGAAAAACAGCCGTTGAAAATGCACCATGCAAAATTGGAACGTTAAATTTTGATACAACAGACACACGATATAAAGGATAAAAACTACAAATTAGTATATAGTTACATTGTAAAAGTACTATCTAGATGTGAGACCGGTTGCAGGTTAGTAACTCAATACTTAATAGTAATGTGGCATAGATATTCAGTTGTTTTAGATGCATTTGTAAAGCACATCTTATGTTCTTAACCCCTTTAGCGGCAAACCTGATTATATTCGTCCTCAACAACTAACCATTATACGGCAAACCTGATTATAATCGTCTAATTGATTATACATAAATACATGCAGACATACATACATACACATATACATACATACGTATACATAAGTGTACATACATATACACACATAGATATCCATACATGCATACATACATACATTCATACATATATATACAAATACATACATATGCATATAAATATATATACATGTATGCATATATATATACCGGGATTGGAAGTCGCTGGACCGTGATGACTTTCGTCGGGCCCTGGAAAGCATCCCCGCTGTTGCTGACCCGGCCTCCTTCACTGACGTCTCAACTTCCGACCTCTTTGCCATCTACAGGTCATCCCTGACCGGCGTCGTAAACGCCCTCCTCCCAGCACGAACGGCAAAGACGCGTCACTCGGCTTTGACGCCTTGGTTTGATGCCGAGTGTCGCACTTCACGGGTGAAGTATGTCCGGAGGATGCATTGGCAATACAGGGAGAAAAAGCAGAGCTACTGGGAGCGTAAAATCACTCTTCACTCCAGGAAACCAAAGAAGCTCTGGACGACCTACAATGACATCCTGGGTCGCTCCTGTCCGGGGCCATGCTCGGCTGCACCGCTCTTCACGGCCGACGCCTTCCTAGAGGCCTTCATGACCAAGGTCTGAAAAACGAGGCCACGGCTGACTGCCCACCGCCGATCTTCTCACCTTCAACCTGTAGCTTATCCATCTTAAGCCCGGTCACAAGTGACGAGCTGCGGCGGACTATCCTAGCGTCAGCGCCGAAAACCTGTGACCTTGATCCTGTGCCAACTTAGGGTGGTATCCCGCTCCCTCTCCCAAGACGCTGCTTCTACGCTTGTCCATTCCTTTGTAGTCTCCCGCCTAGACTACTGCAGCGCCATTTATGATGGGCTCCCGGTGTGTCGGCTTAAATGCCTTGACAGGGTCCTGCGCTCGGCCGCCCGACTGGTGGGCCGCATCCCTAGGTTTGACCGAGTCTCTGGGTACATGCGTGATGTCCTGCGCTGGCTCCCTTACCCACAGCGCATTGCCTACCGTGTCTCTGCGCCGGTACGGCGCTGCATGGAGGGTCTGGCGCCCCTCTACCCGATTGAACTCTGCTGCCACACTGTCACTGTTACACGCCGTGGTTTGTTGCGCTCTGCTGTGCAAGCTGAGTTGCTTGTCTCCGTGCGAGGACTGCTATCCGACAGCGCCGTGCTTTCTCACTGGCTGGTCTGGTGACCTGGAATGGCCTTCCAGTAGCATTGCGCCTCACACCAATAGGTCAATCTGCTCTGTTTTTCTCTGGCCTTAACACTGTTCTGTTTGACGGTGGTTGGACTGGGAGCGATTCTGAGTAGAAGACCTTCAAGGGGCACTATATAAAACTACTGTAATAATAATAATAACATATATGCATATATACATACATATATATATCTACATATATATATATATAATAATACATATACATACATACATACACATGAATGTATATACATATATACACATATCTATATACATATATATATACATAAGTTACATATATATATATGCAGATATATACATATCTATACATATATATATATATACATACATGGATATATATATATACGCATACATATGTACATACACATATACATACATACATTAGGTTGTGGCCCAGTGGTTGATTGGTTAGAGCGGTCGGTCAGTAGCGTTCAGTGTGTGCTGAGCTCGCGGTTTCGAGCCTCGTTCGGGGAGTTGCTTTGTACAGGGGCGTCACTAGGGGGGTGCGGGCCGCCACGAGTGACACCATCAAGGGGTGACACCAAAATAAAAAAATTGCAAATTTGATAAAGCAAACATAGCTCTGTCTAGTCGGGTTTCATAACATTTCATTGTTAAATACATGAGCAGGCACAGGGTGCCACCATGCAGAGAGTCTGGTGCTTAAATGAATAAGACTCAGAGCTCAGAGCTGCTCGGAGCCTCGGAGTCGAAGTAGAATCGTGGGTCATTTGCAAACGCGCCAATTAATGACGTGTGGAGTCACGTGGTTGCAGAAAATTACAGACGTTGTTTACAGGTTCGTTTTTTATGTAAATAATTATTTTTTCGAAATTTTATAATTTTATCAATATCACTAAAATATACATATTTTAAAGTAAATTAATTAGGACAGGACATAAATTTTAAAGGGGGGTTATGTTAAATGTTACATGTTAAATTTTAAACAGCGGCAGGCTAAGCCTGCCGCTGTTTTTACCATCTGTGTGTCTGTGGCTTCATGTGAGAGGAGCTTTTCAAAACTGAAACTTATAAAGAACTATTTGCGATCAACCATGGGACAGTCAAGACTTTCTGATCTGGCTATATTATCAATTGAAAGTGATATGGTGAAAGATATTGATTTTGATGATGTGATTGACAGGTTTGCAGCTTTGAAGACCAGGAAGGGAAACTTTTAAATAACAGAAATTTTAATGTTAAATAACAAAAATTTAACTTTGTCTGAGTTTGTCGAAGTTCTTTATTTATGTTTTACCTGAAGTATTGAAGTTATATTATTATAAATTCAAAACAGAAGATAAGGAACAAGAGGAGGAACATAATGAAGATTATTAAGATCAATCTAAATCAAAGCCAGTGCTAATGCCTTATTAATTGGCAAAAGAAGCCATCACCTCACCTGGAACAGGATGACAAATGCTTGGCCAATACTGACCAGTATATCTTTTCATCCATACTTTAACAGTTCTAAACAGCACACAAAATAGCATTGTTCACGTTTCTGCCAAATATGGCAACTACAACATGCTGCTAAAATAATCTGATGCTAATAATCAATATTTTAGTACCCTTACTTGCAAACTTGCAATTACCAGGGTGCGCATTTATACCAGGTTGTGAGGGTCGTTCAGGGTCAGGATAGACATCGTGAGAGACCGTTAGGGTAAGCTTACTGATGCCATGGAATGGCAGTGTCACTATTAGATAGCATGGTACCTTTGACCCAGTCACCCTGCACCATGCTGAAAGAGTTACCGATGCCGGGTAACTTACGCAATCCCGATACTGCAGGTTTGCTACCTTATTATTTGTAATCAGAATTGTAATTAGTAACTTCTTTCGAAATGGTGCATAATGTACAAAGCAGAAACTAATGACACACTAAACCAAGCCACAATGAAGCTCTTGCGACAACCCTTTTGGACAAACCCTCTGATTCGACGCGAATTAGTGACTAAGCTGATGTTTCTTTTTGTTAGGTCGGCATTCAAGTGGCGCCTTAGAAGTTTCGACATTACGATTATGATATTCAGGCCAACACCATGCGGAATGTGACAATTGTTGACAATCTAAATTTGGCCCAAGATTTCGAAATAATTTCAAACCGGGATTGTCATTAATTGAATCAGTCATATCTGTAAGTGAATTCCAAAGAATATAATCAACTTTAAAATAGGAAAGTACGTTCTCTGGTAGACTAACAACATGACTAAGTCTTGTAGTGTTATGTATACGACACCACGGCATGCGTCATATGATGCCTCATTTTCACACGGAAGCAAATTCGAGGATGCATAATTTTGTACGTTAACTATGAAATATTGTGAGAGATTGATTAGGAGATGTCACATAACTAAGTGGTGGTGCAAGGTGGTGATATAAACTTCAAAACAGATCTTAATTAGGCCTACCTATCGTCGCTGATGCATATGACTCCCTCCTCGCGTGGAACAATGATAGCCATGTTTACGGAATCATCGTAGCCTTCGACCTTCCCAACAAGCTCCAATCGACCAGAGCTCGATTCTACGCCTGTGTGGGTGGGACAGGTTTGCACCGACGCTTCCCCAATCCCCTTTATCTTACTAGCCATCTTCCTTCCTCAAAGTGTTGTGTATCCACCAGTGATACTCACTGCCTGTGTTGACACCGGAAGTCCGTCCTCAGCCGTTCAAAGCGCCACCTGGCGAATGAACAAGCCAGCAGAGCGACGTATTGACGTCACCTATGACTAAAATCGTAATAGCAATTTCCAAACTTCTAAAGCGCCACTTGAAAGCAAAGAGAGCTGGAGATCAAACGTAACGCCAAGATTGCGGACAGGGGCATAAGATATGAAGCCATGGGGTGATGAGTCTGAGGATGGTGTTGAAGGGTCAGGAATTTTCTTGATTTGGCCAGTAGGATAATGATGATGAATTCTCTTTTGTAATTGTTGAGGCAGAGGAGGTTGGATGACTTCCAGATAGAGGTTAGGTCAATCACATTCAGTTACTGTTCGATGGAGGTAGGAGAAGAGCTCGGAGAGGATACGTATTGAGTTTGCTGTCATTTGCGTACAGATATCAGCTGAGGAGGATTCTATAAGATAGCTTAATGGTGTGGTATAGGCAGGGATGTGGTCTCGAGACCGCGGTCTTGGTCTCGAGACGGTGTCGAGACCGAAAAACTGCGGTCTTGGTCCTGGTCTTGGTCTCGAATGCATCGGTCTTGGTCTTGGTCTCGGTCTCGGACCATCGGTCTTAGTCTTGGTCTTGGTCTTTGTCTTGTTCTCGACTGCGTCGGTCTTGGTCTTGGTCTTAAAGGAGCCCGGTCTTGGGATTGGTCTCCGTATTAGATTAGCGTTCCTGGTCATTTGCCGCATCAGACCAATCTCTATTATATTTGTCGGTTATTTTCGATAATTAGAGACACCGGATAAGCATTACGCGCTTGTTATCGATTAATGACGTGCTGCCCATCTATATATACATGTTACTATGGGCAAAAATGCATTTGCAACGAAACCAGCCATTTCAGAATTTGCTTTCACAAATATCAAGGTTTTGGAACAATCTAATAATTATGTGGTTTGTATGTATGTATGTATGAAAGTATGTATGTATGTATGTATGTATGTATGTATGTATGTATGTATGTATGTATGTATGTATGTATGTATGTATGTATGTATGTATGTATGTATGTATGTATGTATGTATGTATGTATGTATGTATGTATGTATGTATGTATGTATGTATGTATGTATGTATGTATGTATGTATGTATGTATGTATGTATGTATGTATGTATGTATGTATGTATGTATGTATGTATGTATGTATGTATGTATGTATGTATGTATGTATGTATGTATGTATGTATGTTTGTATGTTTGTATGTTTGTATGTTTGTATGTAAATGTACGTTTGTATGTATGGAATGTATGTACGTATGCATGCGTACGTACATTCGCAGCTAGAATGGGCTGGGGAACCCAGGGTCCATGAATTACAAAGACAGAAGCCGACGTTCGCGCCGTTGACCTCCAAGGAATCACCGCTCTTTGATACGCATTTGGAGGTCACCAGTCTTATCTAGTCTATTGTACTCTTAGCCTTTATAGTAATTATTAGCTATTGTGATCAGATCTTTTGTGTTCTGTTCTACTGTGACCTGAGCTCTTATTATCAATTCAATTGTGATCTGAAATGATGTATTGTTGGCTTGTCGAATATAACCTTTTGTAACCCGTTCCATTATAACGAAATCTTATGTAATCCCGTCTATTGTCATCTAATCTTTTGTAATCTAAAATGGTGCCTTGCAATCTAATCTTTAGTCTATTATGCGCCCACGGAGTTTAATGAAGCCAGATTTGTTGGTGTAAAGAAGTGAGTTGGGCAAGGACTATTCTTTCAGTTGACTTATATTATAGAAAGGATAGATCGGAGATGTGACGATAGCTATAGATAGGTTATCCTTGTCGAGAATTGTTTTAAGAAGGGAGAGATGAGAAAGTACTAAAAGACTACAGGAAAGTTTCCAGCTAGTAAGTGAGATACTCAGGATTCTGCTGTCGTGATTACATGCTTCTGTTATCGAGCGATAACAGAAGCACAGCCGGTTAGAAGAGATGTTTACATGTGATAGGATATGGTTCGCATTGCATGTTGGAAAGAGTCAACGAGGAGTAACACTTCAGTGTCGGTGAGATTTTGTCCAAGAAGACTGACCAAGAAGACTGAAAAATAAGAATTAAGACATCAGCTGTTGAGGGGGAGGGACCTAGCTGGGAAATAGGGAGGGAGGAAGATTTAAGTAAACGCTTAAAGGATAAGACTGAACTTAACTGACGAACCCCAAATATCGGCTGATCGCGTGAAAAGACCGCAGAAAGAAGAGCCAGACAGACAGACTTAGGTAACTGGATTCAATTGCATCGAAGGCCTAGCTGTGATCTAAGATCTGATTACGTCTACAGATATTTAAGACATTTCGAGGCTTGTTCTGTTTAGAGCAAACCGGTTAAATGCATCCGTCCAGTATACTATCGCTCTGCTCTCTCTCTCTGCCCTCCGATCCCTATCTGCTAAACACAACCAAAAATCTACATGTATGGCATATGTATGGCCAACGTGTGATTGATCGCTGCAGGTGGTCCATGTTTTGTTTCCTGCTCTAATTTGGTGCAATGCTCTGATGATCAAAGGGCGGGTCAGATGGCGCCCTCTGATGCCCTTGCGTTGAACATGTGCAGAAGTATTGATGTGGCTTATAGACGCAAGTGCACATGCAAATATGAACGCTTTTTTAGCGCATAAAAGCAAATTACTGCAAATACACAGGCTGACTATTACTGGACACAAGCGACCTTATCAGAACTTTTGATTCGCCTCTGTCTTTATTTAGCCATGTTTACAATTTCTCGCACTCCTGCTTAAATCGCATTCGTGACCTCCGTTGCATTCGGCCCATGATCGATATTCAAACTGCCTTCACCATTGCATCCTTCATTGTCCACTGAAAGCTCGAAACGGTGAGGGAAAGTTTTGGCCAGTCGCCCTGGTATGCCTAGGCTTGGAAACTGAATTTGCTCACACTCCATACCCATGGTTGCCTCTCAAGCTAGCTCTTTAAGAGGCCGCTCTTCTTCCTCTACAGAATAACGACAATAGTAGAAGTTTTCACATAAGATTACTGCACCCGCTGCTGTTTTGTATTTTTTATATCAGTCGTTTTAAGTCACAATTCAGAAATATGACGTCGTCGCTATTTTCCTTTGTTCTCTTAAGTTTTAACAGTTTGAGGCATTCGATTAATTTCTGCCGACAAATACAGACGAAAAATACGACAAAATATACGACGAAAGATGTCGAAAAATACGACACACAAAGACGCAAAAGATGCCGAAAGACGTGGAAGAAGTTGCTGGTGGGATTCGGCCGAGAAGTCAGAGAGATTACTCGTAAAATAGTACAAATTTTGTCAACGTCATTTCAACAACCGATGATGATCGGTCAGTAACTAAGGAAGTCTGGTTAAACTTGAAATTGTTGAGTTATGTAATGTGAGTATGAAAGCAATTTAGTTAAGAGGTATTATATTAAATTAAGAAGAGTTTTATATCTTCCTTTACTGCATCCGCTGTTCATGATTTATTTTGTCAAATATTTATCCCTCTGTATCGTTAAGGGACATTCTATACAAAACAGACAAACGGATAGATCAACAGACGAGTTGGCGACAGACAGAGAAACAGAATCACAACCAGACAGTCGATGCAGAAACAGATGAACCCAGACACATAGCTGCACTGTGTAGAGTTCTATATGGAAATGACGTCTTAATACTTGATGCGCTCCTTGGACATGTGACCGGAAGATTAGACACAGACCACGAACGCCGCTATAAATAGCTTTCAAGATTGCTCCGTTGCCGTCTAGACTCTGTATCTAATCTTTTTGTCACATGTCACAATCATTGTGACGTCATTTCCATATAGAGGTCAAATTTGACGTCATGTGTGATTATATAACACATATGAAATAGAGTGCCTTGTTGTGATTAAGCAGAAACGTTGATTTGTCATATATATTTATTATTTAGCTATTTATATATAAAATTATATATATATATATATATATTATTTTTTAGTTCACAACCCAGTTCTGAAACCAGATGAAAACCATTTCTGAGACCAGATGAAAAATACCAGAGGACGAACAAGGGTACTCGTTCTAAATACGTTTGAAGTGGGAGAACCAAGCTGAAATTGCAAATGTTAGTGAATTCATTAGAATGTAAATCGTAGCATAAGCAAAATGGGACGTTATGTTCTAGACTATATAATTATCTCAATGATATCCAGTCAATTTGTTTACTATGACTCGCTTTTCGTTGGTAGGGATGAGTCAGGCTAGTTCAATGAGTCAGACTTGCTAAGGTTTTAAAACTCATTGACTGATAGCAACTTTCATAGGCTTTAGATAGGAACAACCAACTCAAATATTTTGATGTTCTCTTACAATAATTATTGGTCAGGATTCTAATAAAATTACTGGCTCTATGTATGGTCTGTGTGTGCCAGGGTAAAGGTAGGTTAGGGTATAAGTATGGTTAATAGTAGACCTAACACAGGATTGAGGCAAATCAAGTTTTCTGTGCAGGTTGTTTATGTTTTCGTAGGGCTATCGGCAATTTCAGGTATGAGATAAGGTAATGTATATCATTACGTATAAGTTGGTACATACAGGTTTACACACGATCAGCCAGGTTAAGTTTTTGTACAGAAGATTACGACCAATGACGGAAATAATGTAGACCTAACCTCAAATAGTCTCATCGTTTGTTATCGAATTGTATAAATGGGTGTTGACAGGCATTAGTGTTTTGTTGATAGGCGTACCCGATTGCTCATGGGCGCTGGTGCTGTTTTTATAGGTATAGCTGTTTTGTTGATAGGTGTAGCTGTTGTGTTTATAGGTGTAAGTGCTGAGTTTTAAGGCGTAGGTGTTGTTATGATAGGTGTAGGTGTTGTGTTGTTAGGCATAGCTGCTGTGTTGATAGGCGTAGGTGTTGTGTTGTTAGGCATAGCTGTTGTGTTGATAGGCGTAGGTGTTTTGTTTTTAGGCGTAGGTGTTTTGTTTTTAGGCGTAGGTTTTTTGTTTTTAGGCGTAGATGTTCTGTTTTTAGGCGTAGGTGTTTTGTTTTTAGGCGTAGGTGTTTTGTTTTTAGGCGTAGATGTTTTGTTGATAGGCGGAGGTGTTTTGTTTTTAGGCGTAGGTGTTGTGTTGATAGGCGTAGGTGTTTTGTTTTTAGGCGTAGGTGCTTTGTTTTTAGGCGTAGGTATTTTGTTTTTAGGCGTAGGTGTTGTGTTGATAGGCGTAGGTGTTTGGTTTTTAGGCGTAGGTGTTGTGTTGATAGGCGTAGGTGTTGTGTTTTTAGGCATAGGTGTTTTGTTTTTAGGCGTAGATGTTGTGTTTTCTTTCATAACAGTTTTCGTTTTTTCATTCGAAGTATCGACATTCTAGTAGAAAAACTTTGGAATATTGACTTCAAAGTGACTCATTTTTTCCATGACCGAGAACTTCATCAAAAAGAGTCTTCGGTGATTTTGAACCATGAACTACAGAAACTTGAAATATCACATACGTGTCGCAGGTAAAAATACACGATAATAGCGGGGCTGAAAATGTGCCTCGACGGTCATGGACGGTGTCCAGGCACTTATTTTCGAGGCTAGACGCCGTCCTGCCACTTATTTGGCCAGCAGAGTCAAATAAGTGGTAATTCCTCTATATGCGTACATTATTATCAACGGGGAAAAGAGGAAGGAAAAATAATCGCGCTTTGCGCGTTTGCAAACTTTATTTTACAACTTTCAAAATGATGCAGACGCCACTGGCCCCTTGTCGACAATTTCACAAAGGAGGGCAATCCTATGTAGGCCTACGCTTTAATTTACAACAAATATTTCACCAAAAAATAACTGACGACTAAACAATGCTTGATGTACAAAAAGCCTAACGAATGATAACAAATTCTATTTTTCGCCCATTTTATTTGGTTAAATAGAAGTTGGATTGATAATAATATTGTCTGCAAATCCAGCTTCTGATTCAGCAAGAACCAGTTTTGTCAATTCAACTTCTATTTAGGCAAATATTTTTTTTCAATGATCCAACTTTTATTTCTGTAGGCATTATGTTCATCTAAATAGCATCTGTTTTGGAAGAATTTCGTTCACCCAACCAACTTCTATTCCAACATCATTAATATCACCAATCCAACTTCTATTTTGACAAACACAGTGGACCAAAGTGCACGAACCCTTTGTCGTCGACTTAATAATTATGTTGGTGCTCTACCTTTGCAATCTTTAGTTCTTAACTTTTTGACACTAGGGGCCGTCCATAAATGACGTCACGCGCCAATGGGGAGGGTCAAAAATTTGTGACGATGTGTGACAAGGAAGAGAGAGGTCGAAGAAATGTGACATCACATCATCACATCAAAATACGTAATTTTATTAAAAACTTTCACTCATTTAGGCAAGTTCCATTTAATTAGCAGTAGCTGTTACCACAATTAAGCAGCACTAATTATGACTATGATAGTCTTGCATCCTGAGGAATGCATAAGATTGTAATCATTATAGGCTGCTTATTTCTCCTCTTCTCTCCATTTTTCTTCGTTCTACTATTATAATTTCAAGTATTTTCTAGTTACAATTAAATGTTTTGATAATTACAAGAAAATTTGCATTACATTCTGGACGTCTGGTTTGATTTGGGGGTCAGGGCCTTGTGACGTAACGTCATATTTGAGTGGGTCATGGCATTTGTGGCGACGCGTGACGAAGAGAAGAAGGGGTAAAAAATCGTCCAAAATTGCGTGACGTCATTTTTGGACGGCTGCCATAGCGTCCATGCACTTATTTTTTTGCACTTTAAGCACTAGATAATAATTTTGAGTGCGGTACTTACATGTGTATATAAATTGTATATGACTATATACAAAAGAGGGAAAGTGTGATATGGAAATATAATGCAGGATAGCGATAGGGAAAGCTGCAATGAATGGACTGGAAATGGTATGGAAGGACAAACATGTGAGCATAGACACGAAGAAGGGGCTTGTGAGGGCGTTGATCTTCCGTACAGTATTATATGGCTGTGAGACATGTACAATGACAAAAAACACGGAGAAAATGCTCAACGCATGTGAAATGTGGATGTGAAGGAAGAAGCAGAGAATATCATGGGCGGAGAAAAGGACAAACGAAGAGGTGCGCTTGGAGATCGGAGTTGAAAAAGATGAGTCGCTACAACAAACAGCGTTAGGAAGGCAGTTAGTATAGGCCTACTTTGGACATGATATGCGATCAGATGGATTGGAAAAGGAAATGATGCTGGCATATGGAGAAGGAAGGAGAAGACGGAGGTGCCCAAGAAAGAAATGGATGGACGAAATATATGATAAAACCAGAAGGAATCTCGCCGAATTAATAGACGTTACCAACGGATAGAAAACAATAGAGGATGTTCATCATGACGGTCGCTAGAGTTCGAAGAACTGACAGCATAAGAAAAATTTAACTGTAGGGCAGTGTAGGCTAGGCTATTTATATGTGCCTATGAAGTCACACTTATATATATATATATATATATATATATATATATATATATATATATATATATATATATAGTTGTCGTTTCAGCGATCAACTAACTTCAGATGGCCAATACGAATTGAAAATTAAGATCAGTCAGTCAGTCAGTCAGTCAGTCAGTCAGTCAGTCAGTCAGTCAGTCAGTCAGTCAGTCAGTCAATCAGTCAATCAGTCAGTCAGTCAGTCAATCAGTCAGTCAATCAGTCAGTCAATCAGTCAGTCAGTCAATCAGTCAGTCAATCAGTCAGTCAGTAAGTGGACTACGCCTACGATACTGTCAATCTGTATCAACAATTCGAACAGACGCACATCCAGAGACATAAACCGACAGATCCAGGCGTACGCAAATGCAAACATATGGAGACAGTGGGAGGAAAATAAATGTGGATGAATTGATATGAAGAGAGTTCTTGTTCTCTAGCTTCTGTTTAGGATTGTATTTCATCTCATTCATTAGACTGAATCGGAAATCAATCCCCAAAGCCAGAATCTCATTCACCATCACTTTAATCTAACACTAGGCGTCTGTATGAATGTATGCAGCTGTCTATACCATGGGTCTATTGGTCTGTGTATTTGTAAAGAGTGGGGTCTTTAGGCCCTGACGAGCGACTACGGGCATCGTCTGGCCAGCAGCAGAAGCAGTAGTAAGAGTTTGAACAAAGTCCGGTTAAGTGATGGTGTTTGTTGTATTTAAGCAGCCGTCGTCCTTGGAGTCCTTCATGCCAGGTGAGTCCAAGTGGTAGAGGAAGCTCCAGAACCCGTGGCGGATCTTAAGCGGCAAGATGTCCAAGGTAAGGCAATATTGGGCTTATGCTTATTTAATTTAAGTTCTAACTAAACTAAATGATACATGTATGAACCTTAGCTAAGAAAGATGAGCCAGGGCTAACATAAGTCATTTAGCTTTTCTTGGTCCCTATTTTGCTGTAGCGTTGAATTCTTGGCTGTAACTGCAACATTTGCACTGTGCTCTAAACGTTTCATCAAACATTTAATCAATCAATTAATGACAATCTGAAAGCTAAGCATGCTCTGAAACTGGCTTCCATTTTCCGAATGAAAGTCATGGCCAAGATATTTATGTGAATAATTATTAGATCTGTGACTATCCTTCGTTGTAATTGGATATCTGGAAGAGCTTCATTTTCCTTCATGACACGCAGCCTTTTGGTGATAAAGGACCATTTTAACCCATTAATGTTGAAGGCAATCAATGAAACTTAATATAGCGCCCCTTCAAAATATCTACTCAGTGGCGTTCCCAGTCTGACGACGGATAAAAAAATGCAGTTTTCAGTAATGAGTAGAATGCAGATGAGGTTTTGGACAGACGGTGAAGGTCTTGGAGTAGCCCATTACATGTGGTTGGACCCCCACCACTGCAAAGGCCCGGTTCTGCATCATTGAAGACTTAGAAGTGCGGGCGAAGGGAGACAGTCAAGTTCCCCCAAGTAGCAGTTTGGAGAGACCTTCGACCGACATTGGCAGTGACAGGTCGACAAAGCTCCTGGAAATAAATAGGGACGGTGCCACCGATGGCACCAGTAGGACCCACTTGCGAATCGAATGCAAAGGCCGTTCAACAAGAATCGAACCAAACAACTGAATGTCATGAATGTTTTGCACTAAAGCACATTATCATTTGATTGTGGGACGTTAATGTCGCGCAGTTAATAAATATCACTAAAATTTCACAAAAATCCCTGATCGGCCTACATGTAAATTCCTGTGTTTTGGTCTAAATAGACAAACAAAGAGCATGCGTAGGCATAATTCATGCACATATCTCTGCTAATCTGATAAAATAATACGTAGACCTACTGAGAGATAAGTGAGGAACATTGGATTTCACAAAAGAAGAACAAGATTAGAAATCATTTATTCGTATCTTTCACCGCCAAATGGCTGGCCTCGGGATCGGATGATTGTAATAGTGCTAATGATGATGATGATGACGACAGGTTTGAGTACGATGCGCTTTGATCGCTAGCACTTCAACCGACCACCTTCGCATTATAGCCACCGGGAAAACCAGCGCAGTTAAAGTTGAATGAAGCAGTCAAGTGAGGTGGATCTGTGCTTCAACTTACAAGCGATTTTAGACCTCTGACACCGTCATTCTGCATCGAATTTACTTTTGATTAACGCTTGACAGCGTTCCCGTTGGTCGTGGCTACATAGTTGGGAAGGGTCTCTGTAGACGCTATTTATGTGATTTGATGGAATTAATGAGTGTATAAGGTGAATAAGGTCCTCGACTTCCACATTCATAATTGGGGCGGAGACTTAGGGAGGAACAGGAGGGGACGCAATAATCCAAAGTTTCAGGTGGAGGCGACGGAGCTGATTATATTCGCCTACATAAAATTAATTTTTCACAAAGAGAACGTACACTAAATGTATATACAGTGTTCCATTGTTCATCATTTTTTGCTGCATCTATAGTTTGGAATGGAAACTTTCTTCGGGCCTGTCCCCCAAACCCAATTTTTGTCCATCTGTCAGCCCCGTACCCAGGACCGAGTCTCCGCCTATGATTCTTACCTAATTTTTCTTTGTCCTCTTGTGTACCTATGACTCCTCCTTTTCCTTTTCAGCAAAGCTTTTTCCACCCTTTTCTTCGTTCTTCACGAAGTCCTTGCATTCAATCGTTTTGTTGCTGTCGTATTTATCACAGAATACGCGCGGATATGCGCTGGCGGCCACAGAGGACAAAGACTATGGCCAAGTCAAGAAAAAGAAGACGAAGAAGGACAAGAAAACCGAATTGGAGGATCTTAAACGAGAAGTCGAGATGGTCAGACGATTTTCATTGATCATGTTTTTTACTTTAGTACAACATCATCGTGTACGCTTATACTGAAACCTCATTTTCTGCTGTCCAATGTAAAGAATATTACTCACTCACTTCGGTCTCGATCGCATAATCGAGAGACCCAGAGTGCTTACACACTAGTTATCCCGGTTTGGATTTATCTCGCGAATGCTGTAGAAATGAATCAATGGCTAATCTTGTTTGCTCTTTAGTCTTAAAGCAACACCGAAGACGTATGTTTTGTAATTGCATGTTAGGATTATTTTGTTAGTTTGTGAATTATCTGATGTTCCCGCAGTGCACTTGCAGGAGGTTCAATAATGTACTTACTTACTTAAATACTTACTCATTGCTAGCGATACTGTTAAACGTTTAACAGCATCTTAACTCTAACTATATACAATGGTCTTTGACTTCAAACTCACCAAATACGCACCACTCGTTTAATTCACCTAAAGGCATCAACTTAGATTACATTAGGTCAATCAGATATATTAGTCAGTCTGTTGTAGAGAGAAGGATCCCCAATGCCCTGGAATACTCTGGTGTTAACTCTGTATTTAGTACATGTTATTATAAAGGAAGCGCGATGTGAATTTTTTACACTGAGTGTTACGGACCGACCGCTCTAACCAATCGGCCACCTTGCCACTAGTGTAATGCTATTGCGGCATGTGTTAGGCTTACAGTCAATGTTATCTGGGATTATTGATATCCGCTATTGGTAACCGATAGAGATGTATTAAACTAAAGAAATTTGATCCTTGTCGATGTACTGTAAGGCTCATAAGCCTTAAGATAGACGGGTGTAAGGCAGACCGCGCACCTGTTCTTATTCAAACATACTTATAACATGTGTCTGTTGTGCTGTGTGCTCCAAAGTGTAGAACTAGGATTCCGATTTCTATTCTTTGAGTGAGCTCTGACATAAGACACAAATGGCGTTGTTCAGAAGAAGTTGACATCAGGTTAATTAATGTCTGCTTCGAGTTGAATTTTATATCGATTTAACTGAAGAAGTGCGTTTTAGTCTCTACTCTATGGTGTTAGTTTCTACTCTAGTGTTAATCTCTACTTTAGTGTTAATCTCTAGGCTACTCCAGTGTTAATCTCTACTTTAGTGTTAGTCTCTACTCCAGCGTTAGTCTCTAGTCTAGTGTTAGCCTCTACTCCATAGTGTTACTCTCTATTCTAGTGTTAGTCTCTACTCCAGTGGCTTGTGTATTGAACTGCCAACCGAGAGATTGATCAGGGGTCAGACTGTCGGCAAACAGATTGGACGGTGAGGGATATACAACTGGCCATTCGCCCTCATAACCCGAGGCTAAGAAAATGAAGTCCCTATAGCACTTTATACCTGTGGCTGTCTCTCAGGATAGCTTGAGGAATTCTTCCTCTTCCTCATCGCCTTCTTCTTCTTGTGTGTATTTTGAACTGTTCACCCAAGACATCGTAGTCGACCTCTGAAGTAAGACTTACGTAGAAACTGAAGCAAAGACTGGCGAAATGCGATCCACAATTATCACCTCAGCTTGGGTTTTTTGTTGCCAACATCTCTCATGAAGTAGTTATTGTGGACTGCAGAATACGATGTTGGTTAAACCGACCCATTGCTGACTGACCTTATATGTAGGTTAAAGTGTTTGTCATTATTGTATGTAATGTAATCGAGCTTTTATATAGCGCCCCTTCAAGATATCTAATCAGAGTCGCTCGCTCTCTGCTAATAAAAAATACACATAATTATATCAGTTAACAAATCTCTACACAGAAAGCTGAAAATAGGCTGCTTTGCGTGTTTTCTCATTATCACGATCTTAGTCTCGAGTTTCCTAGCTTGTGATCGATCTGACCACACTACCGCAATTGTAATTATAATTGTAATCTCGGATTATTTTAGCACTACACATTCTTAAGGATTCACTTGCAATAAGCCCTCTCGAAGAACCTGTCTAATACTCTGGATCTTGACCCTCGGCCTTTCAATTTTCGCCTCTGAATAAAATGCTGCCTTGTAAGTTGAGGTGGTGTGGTCAGTGTTGGGTAGGCCTACGAGACCAAAAACTTAAGACCAAGACCAAGACCGAGACCGATGGTCCGAGATCAAGACCAAGACCAAGACCGATGCATTCAAGACCAAGACCGCAGTTTTCCGGTCTCGAGACCGTCTCGAGACCAAGACCGCCGTCTCGATACCACATCCCTGGATGGAGTGCCTTGCAAAGCATAAATTTCCAAGTTATAACAAGTCATAATCGTTCAATCACATAACTTGTCTCGAAAGGAAACCAGAGACTCAGAAAATGGAAGTCACCGAAAGGGTACAGCTAAATTTATAAGGGGTTAAGAATGTAATCGTCATAGATTACTATTCAATTTATGAATAGCCGCTTCATATTAGGAGTTAGAGATGATTACATTTAAATTATCAATATTAATATTTTACTTAGCCGTTTTTTTGCAGGACGAGCACCAAGTACCGATTGATGAGTTGGCACGTCGCTACGGAACAAATATAGAAAACGTAAGAAACGTTTCATTCTGGAAGAAATTCTGTTGCTCGACCATTTCTAAACGATTGATAGATTGCAAGTTTAGGCTGTCTTTATCGGACGTGCTGGGATTATAGGCAACGATGGATCGACGAGACTATTGATCAGGAAATATGTTATATAGACACAGGTTGGGACATTCAGGCAGGAAATAGTATAATGTCAGCATGTCAAGTAGTGAGCCTAATGGTTTGCGCAAAAGGAGGTCGCCTATCTGAAGGCGGATCAGCTTCTGACCGGATTAAAGGCAATGATACAACACTAATAACATTATTATTATTATTAATAGTAATAACATTAATATTGTTATTATTGTTATAATAACAATGATAGTAAAATCATCTGCGAAGACTAGCCATTCCAGAACAACGCCCCCTAATTTTCTGAATCAATTCTGATGGATCATATGTACCTCAGAGAAAAATAATAATAACAATAGGCCTAATAATGATTCGTTTAATTTCAAACTGACGAGCTGCGGTATGATCACAAACATGGTATGCACGAATGATGACAAATTACTACAGGAGACGAATTTAACTGTCGGCAGCCATGCAAGGCGCCAAAATTACGTTTTACATCTAATTTTAGCAATGCTGACAAGCGGAAGAATGTCGCTGTCATGAGGGGTAGGTCTTAACAGTCATAGCCGGATGTTGATGGTGTCGATTTCAGGGTCTGACGACTCAAAAGGCGAAGGAAATCCTGGAGAGGGATGGACCGAACCAACTGAGTCCTCCGAAGACCACTCCTGAATGGGTCAAGTTCTGCAAGCAACTGTTCGGCGGTTTCTCCATTCTCCTCTGGATCGGAGCCATCCTCTGCTTCGTCGCCTACTCTATCCAGGCCACCACCGCCGAGGATCCACCTGGCGACAACGTACGTTGCCAATCAATCTATCAATCCATCAGCAGCCAATCAACCAGTCAGCCAATCAATCAATCAGCCACTCAATCAATCAGCCAATCAATCAGCAATCAATCACGATCGATAAAAAGCGATTGATTATTTATAAATCCTACGAATAATTATACAGATGGCGAGGTAAACAAACACATGCCGAAAGGCAGACAAACACATATAGACAAAGCCATCGACACACACACACACATGCAGATGTAGGCTTCGCGGTGAGTTCTGGCCGAGAATTGTCTCCACACAAAGTTCGACAGAAATGCGGTGGTGTGGAGGGGGCTTCTTGAATAGCGTCTGCAATTCTAAGAAGCCCTTCAGTTCAATATATATATATATGCATAGTATATAATGCCTATTATATATATATATATATATATTGGTGTATCACAAGAGCAAATGGATTGTATTACAATTTACAAGGGCATCAGCGGTATATGCCTACACCGAGTAAATGCCATTGGCTCAGTTTGGCTGGTGGGTGGCCTCGTTCATCGGGGGGTGGGGTGGGGGTGACGGAAGCGCTGACGGAGTGACGTTGAACCGTGAAATGAGGAGGTGCCAGTTTGATGCGCAGGTTCCAACCAGTTAAGTAACCCATGGCTCTATAAGTGGACTGAGCGAAGGCCCTTTGAGATCAGGATACTGATGATGGCCGTTTAAATGCTCTTATTCGGCTCCATCGACGACCGGGGTCTACACGTTGACAGGCGCTAACACAGATTACGGAGGCTTAGGCTATATGTCATACATATATATGGAATATGCAATGTATATTCATATATATGATTATATATAATATATGCTATACGTCTATGCTAGTCTAGTATAAGTTGGTTCATTCATTAAAATGGCAATGAAATTAATCCTTATATATATATATATATATATATATATATATATATATATTATACTGTACTACGTATATTCTATGCCATCGGCAAAAGATCGTAGGGCCTAGTCAGACTTAAATTCAAGAGAAGGCAAAGATTTTGAAGTCTCGATCTTTCTGTTGTTATCAATTAAGCTTCACATTGGCAAGGAGCAAGAGTAGGCAACTGCCTTCTGTACTATATGCTATGTCATGCTATGTCATGCCATGTCATGCTATGCTATATTGTGTTGAACTATGTATAAGAACAAAAGTGGACATCATCCAAACAAGTGTGAAGGTTGTTGCGTTGTATGCCAGCAAAACCTGGACTCTTAGAAGGCGAGACAGAGACAAAGACAGAGACAAAGACAGAGACAAAGACAGAGACAAAGACAGAGACAAAGACAGAGACAAAGACAGAGACAAAGACAGAGACAAAGACAGAGACAAAGACAGAGACTAGTGACGTTTGAAACGAAGTGCTACCGACGCATTCTAAGAATACGTGGCTAGGAACAGAATATCTAAACAGAGAAAGTCAGAAAGAAAATAGGAAGCAAAGGGGACATTTTTCAGCGGATAATGAAGGGAGAACTGAACCTCTTGAGAAACATCTGCAGAATGGAGAATCAGCAATTATTGATTAAGCCCGTGCTGTTTGGGAGGATGGAGGGACGAACAGCAGAGGCGAATCATGCAGAGAATGGCTGGACGGCATCAAGGAAGGGTTCAAGGAAGGGTGCAACGAGGAAATACACCTCCTTAGCTGGCGAGCGCATTAGCGAGCGGAATGGAAGAAAATTGTGAAAATAGTCATTGGACACCTTCAAGAGTTGAACCCATGGAGCTATGGATGGATGGATGGACCATGCTAGACCATAACATACACTTATGCTATCAATCCTTTATTTGCTAATTCTTGCATTGATGCTAGCATGGTGTAACTGCTTCTATGCTATGCCATTATAGGCCCTTATAGGCCTATACTATACCACACTTTCGCATTCGATTACTCACCTATAGTTCGTTCACTTAATCAGTCACTCACTCTCCCACCCATTCACCCACTTGGTCACTCATCCACCTCCAAACACCATGACCATACATGCACTTTGATGACGACGTCGTCATTAATAACACTGAATGTGTGATTGTCTGTCCAGTTGTACCTGGGCATAGTGCTGACTGGTGTCGTCGTAGTCACTGGATGTTTCTCCTACTACCAGGAAGCAAAGAGCTCCAGGATCATGGAATCTTTCAAAAATCTTATACCTCAGGTATATACTAGAGTATCATTCATTGAAATATAGAAATTCAACCGTCAACAGTCATGCACATTGACACCCTTTTCCTTATTTCATCGTAATATTTAACGTCTTCATTTCTCGTGCGGTTGAATTAGAAAACTAGGAAACGGTCTTCAAAGGCTGTGTCGTCGTTTACAAAAGGTTGTAACGAACTTGAACAAAAAGACGATCTTTTACAAACGTAGACAGCGGCTATGCAGGGACATTTACTCTCTACATCGTATAAACGACTTTGCCCACGTAACTGATGAAAAATGGCTGAAATATCACACCTGTTCATGGGGAAATACGGATTTTAAATGTGTTTGGTCCAAAACTTATATTAGCCAAAATATCATTTATGAGGCGTTGAACCAAGGACGCATGTACCTACCTGAAGATCACGTAAACACAGTACCAAAACAATCCTGTCACTATAACATAATATATTATAGTGACCCGATTTTTTGGTATTATACCATTGCGCCAACCCTGCAGTGTAGGGTTGGCGCAATTCAAGAGCTACAATCCGGCACGTTATAACTCCTAGACAATCTTTCTGTTCTCGTATTATCTGCAAGATAGTTCCAGCATTCACCTCCACAAAGGTCCGTATACTGTCAGACTACGTATGCGTTTCAGGCTGTAGTGTTGCAAAGTATTAATGGATGGGGATAAATGGCTGGTCAGATATCATGCTACAATATATGTGTCGCTTGTAGTTCGCTACAGTCGTTCGCAGTGGAGAGAAGTTGCACGTTCGCGCAGAAGAGGTAGTCGTTGGAGACGTCGTTGAGGTTAAGTTCGGAGATCGTATTCCAGCGGACCTACGTATCATTAGCGCACATGGATTCAAGGTTAGTTTCAACAGAATCAAACCAAACTATAGCATAGGCTCTTTCGACTCAATATATAGGACTCAATACAATACCACGTTTAGTCGTTTTCTGTGTAATATACTAGGCCTATGTTCTGTTATAGTTTAACCGGCGCACAACATCGTCGTCCTGGTCTACGAGTCTATGACTAATTACGATTTCTTAATTGACAGGTGGACAATTCTTCGCTGACTGGAGAATCAGAGCCGCAGAGCAGATCGCCCGAGTGCACGAACGAGAATCCGCTGGAAACGAAGAACTTGGGTTTCTTCTCAACAAACGCCGTCGAAGGTGAAGAATTCTCTATGGTGGCAGCTTTACGACACTGCGCGATAACAAGGATCATTAGCGTGAAAATTCTCCTTTTTCAAAACATGGAACTGCCAGAGTGCAAGCAGCGTCAGAGTAATTCTTTCTGTTCAACCGTTCCTTTCCCTTTTATAGACTTCAAAATTTTATAGATACATAGCCTATAGGGACCGATGCACGTTCTTTAGAAGCATATACGGAACTATAGAGCCTACACGCCATTTAGCTATATATGGACCAAAACACTCTGTATCTGATAGAGCTATTACTGGGATTGTTCGCTTTGTTGTAGGGACGGCACGAGGTATGGTCGTATTTACTGGCGATCGAACCGTGATGGGACGTATTGCCAATCTTGCCTCTGGTCTGGAGATGGGCGAGACTCCGATTGCCCGTGAGATTGCCCACTTCATCCACATCATAACGGGAGTGGCAGTCTTTCTGGGAGTCTCCTTCTTCGTCATCGCCTTCATCCTTGGCTATCACTGGCTCGACGCCGTCATCTTCCTCATCGGTATCATCGTCGCCAATGTACCCGAGGGTCTTCTGGCCACCGTCACCGTGAGACTCCATCAATTCAAGTCTGTAGTCAAAGTCATCAGTATGACCACTAGTATCGTCAAATCTGACGTAATTCATCTCATTCGTCGTCATCATCATATTCGATGTCATCGGCACTGTCTGTAGTTCAGATTGTGAAACTGGGTCTAAGCAGGGCCGTACTGAGGGGGGCCAGCGGGGCCGTAGCCCAGGGCGAAAATGTAGAAAGGGGCAAATTTCAGGATGGGATAACTCATTATTCCATAAAATGCACTATTTTCAAAATGTTAGGGCGCCAAATTGGTGCTACGCACAGGACGCAATTATGGCTCGGTACGGCCCTGGGTCTAAGTCCCGTAGCCTGTATTTAGCCAATTGTTTGTTGTCCTTCAGGTGTGCTTGACACTGACTGCTAAGCGGATGGCGAGTAAGAACTGTTTGGTGAAGAATCTGGAGGCGGTCGAGACCCTCGGATCGACGTCCACCATCTGTTCCGATAAGACAGGGACCCTGACGCAGAACCGGATGACCGTCGCTCACATGTGGTTCGACGAACATATCGTTGAGGCGGACACCAGCGAAGATCAGTCCAGTCAGTTCCTCGCATCGTATCTTACACTGCAATCGTAAATGAGCATTCATGTAGCGCCTATTGATAATATTTCTCAGAGGTACATTAACAACAAAATTGCACATGGCCACAGTCGTAAGCCTATATAGATTAGTCTTAATTTAGACCATATATGTAGGTTGCAATTCGGCTGATAAAAAAGTTAGGCTGGTAAAAAAATTCGGATGAAACAAAAATAAATAAATTCGGCTGATAGCAGTCTGACGGTCGCTCATGTGTGGTTTGCTCAAATCTATGCGTAGACTGAGAATTTTTGCTAACCACAAACAAACCTGGCTTAAATTACGGTTGAACACCCATAAAACATAACTTAAAGTACATGGGACAGCTGCCAACTAAAAGTCAACATTTAAGCATCTAAATTTATATTTAGAAATTGTACAAATGTTTTCCTCTGAAAGACCTACATTGCAATTAGTTTTGTTGTTGTGGACAACACATATCTTGTGCAAGTTTTCGCCCATAGCGTCAGCCATTGACAATTTACAATTAAATCCGTAAAACATGCACTCACTTGCTGGAACAGATGTATTAAATGATAATGAAGCTGAGCAGATTGGATCATTGATGGACCGAAATTGGCGTGGCGTCTATTCAAGCGGTCAGCGATGGTGAAGGATCTCATCCGATCGATAGAAAATCGAGTATATTTGCCTTTTACGGAGATTTATACGGCTACCACTCAGATGAGCATCCGACCCAACCTATGAGCATTAGTGAGGAAAGTACGTGTTCAATACACTTACACCGTAAAAATAAATGTAATAACAATAACAATAATAATAATAATAAATATTATTATTATTATTTTTACCCGAAGTAAATACTGATCCTTGCGGTTGATAAAACTAATCACCGCATAGAGACATAATTATTTATTATTATTACTATAATAAAAATAATAATAATTGTAACAATAATAAAAATTATAATGTCGTCGTTTAGTTTCAGACTGACAAACAGAAATATAATTATAGGTGCAGTATGACCACTAGTTATTACAGGAATCGATTTACACTGTCGACAGTCATGCAAGGCCCCCATCTGCTGTGCATTAAGTTTATTACAAGAGTCGAAATACACTGTCAGCGTCATGCAAGGTGATCGTGACGTTATAGGCTTACGCCAAAGCCTGTTGGTAATTTCATCGTTATCATCCACTCTTCTTATTCGCAGATGCCACTTACGACCGAAGTTCAGTGACCTGGATGACCCTGGCTCGCATCGCCATGCTCTGCAACAGAGCGGACTTCATCGCTGGTCAAGAAGGTGTTCCAGTCCTCAAACGGTGAGCGGGAGTTTCATCAGACGACTCTTTAAGGGCCTCTTCTCACCATTCTCACACATATAGAGACGTAATTTAGTAATCATTTCGACCTTTTCGTTTGAACCGACTGTGAAGGGCGAGATGCCATTATCCCTGACGTTCCTTTGCCTTGGTGATTAGATCTCAGCATAGCCTAGTATAACCAAATAACTAAATAATAGCGCTGAGAGCGCTTCTGAATGGCTAGTACTGTAAGAAACGCTATATAAATAACCAGAAACGATAACACAGCATAAAATGACATAAATAAGATGAGTTTCAAGTCGTTCAGAAGACTTTCGTCGTTATTGAAAATAATTCTGTTTCTACGTTTGTGTCGTCGCTAAGGCTTCGCTTTTGTCTATTGAATATATAATACGGTTAGCCAGGGCCTGACTAATCCACGGACTTTTTAGCTGCTGCACTCCTTTACCAACTTCTATTGCTCATAGCGACAGAAGTAATTATTCGACAACGACTTACATGTTGTGCACTACAATTCGTGTATAATAATTCTTACAGTGTAATTCTTACATTGTAATTCGTACATTGTAATTCGTGAGTTGTAGTTCGTAACTTCGCATAGACCTATTGTAATTATTACACTGTAATTCGTACGTTATAATTCGTACATTATAGTTCGTACATTGTAGTTCGTACATTGTAATTCGTACATTGTATTTCGTACAGTGTAATTAGTATATTTTAATTCGTACATTGTCACTGGTGTATTTGATACGAAGTGAGTGCAATGGAGATGCCTCTGAATCTGCTCTGTTGAAATGCGTTGAGCTGTCGATTGGAAAAGTCAGAGAGTTTCGTCAGCTGAATAAAAAGATCAGCGAAATTCCGTTCAATTCGACGAATAAATATCAGGTCAGAGAATCAACAAACTATCCCGCAGAATCACACTAGAATATATGGACGTCTATCAATAAATAAATCAGTCAATCAATCAATTAATCAATCAATCAATCAATTAATTAATCAGTCACCTTGTATAATATTATGAGGCTTGCATTTATTGATTTACTAGTCGCAGCATCAGCTCATTGCTGCTCTCTTTTGCGATTTATTATTAGTGATAGTAGTATTAGTAGAAAATAATTAATTCATGCTGTAACGCGCACAATGTCACACCAAAATATGTATCTGAGACGAGGATAGTCAGTCGTCAGGAGAAGATACGCTTAGATTTCCAAATTCATGAAAGCCAAGGAGAATAGTGATTAAATGAATAAAAGAAAAGTGAGTTCCAGCCGCTTTAAAAAAAGGAAATTGATTTGAGCTGCGAAAATAGAATGACCGAGAGAGAGAGACATACAGACAGACACAGAGAGAGGCGATCCTTCGATTCATTAATTCACTAATCTAGTAATTAATTCAGTCAATCAATCCTAATAATTATCGTGTTACTTAGTCATAATCGCAAAGTTATCTCAGTTGAAATTCAACTGAGTTTAGGAAACCTTGTATTTTGCTTATGCGAATCGATCATGCACTCAATCGTATTCGTAATCTCCCAATTTCTAAATCGCCACTCGCAAGTCGAGCACAGGGCACCAGCTTATTCACGAGCGCTAATGTGTGCCAGGTATCGATACACGAACTACAAGACGGCAAGAAGAAGCGCAATCTGCTGGTGATGAAGGGCGCTCCCGAGAGAATCCTCGAGAGATGTTCCACGATTCTGATCGAGGGTGAGGAGCAGCCGATGACTGATGAAAAACGAGATGCCTTCAACCAAGCCTACCTAGAGCTCGGAGGACTGGGCGAGAGGGTGCTCGGCTTCTGCGACTACTTCCTGCCAGAGGACGAGTTCCCCATTGGGTTCCCCTTCGACGCCGATGAGGAGAACTTCCCTCTGACGGGTCTGCGTTTCGTGGGGCTCATGTCGATGATCGACCCTCCTAGGGCGGCCGTTCCAGACGCCGTGTCGAAGTGTCGCTCGGCCGGGATCAAGGTGATCATGATCACTGGTGATCATCCGATCACAGCCAAAGCCATCGCTAAGGGAGTGGGAATCATATCAGAGAACAACGAGACGGTCGAAGACATCGCTGCGAGGACAGGAAAACAAGTCAAGGAAATCAACCCACGGTAGATTATTATATGGACACATTTCAACCGAATTCTATGCCTCAATCTGTTTCTTCTCTGTCTCTGTCAAAACTCTGTGAGTATCTCATGTCTGTCTGGCTCCCTCCCTCATTGTCTCTAGCTCTCTCTGCCTCTCTATCTCTGTCTCTGTCTTTGTCCCTGTCTCTGTGTGTCTGTCTGTCTGTCTGTCTCTCTCTCTCTCTATATATATATATATATATTTATATATATCCGTCTCTGTTAACCCTATTTGTCTCAGTTTCTCTCTCTCTCTCTCTCTCTCTCTCTCTCTCTCTCTCTCTCTCTCTCTCTCTCTCTCTCTCTCTCTCTCTCAGGTAACGACATCTGTTAAAAGCATGCCACATATACATTTATGTCTATCAGCTGAACGACATTGACGTTAGATCTATAATAACAACCGACACCTATATATATATGCAACTACTTTCGGCGAGACCTGGAAGAGAATTTAGGCCTTTCTCTGCTTATCGATTGAACGACATTAAAGTCGTCATCTATGTATACAGACAAGTCGACTATTTGATTCTCCGTAGAATCACAATACAAGATTACTCGGATAATTCTTTTTTGAAGGGCTGCCAATCTCTTCAATCTAGAGTTGTAGTTTGAAGCCCATATGATATTGCCATAGGAGAGGTAGGGAGGGGTGCATCATTGTATAGTAAAGGTTAAGGAGGATTTTTCTTGGCAGGAGATATACGGTTTTGCTAGGCCTCCTGTCAAAGTAATTAAGATCGGGATCTACATCTAGGTTGTTAAGTAGTGGGCGAGAGGGGTCTATATCGTCAAACAGTTCTAGTTTAGGACCATCCATAAGGAGACCCATCCTTGAATCCTCCATCGTTTCATTAGAGATCAATGCCTTAAATTCATTCTCATCTGACAAGTGATTATAGGGGAATGTTTGAATCAAGCATTTAGGACAGTACCAGGGAGAGTTATCTTCAGAAATGAAGTAATGATTAATATGGAAGGCGCTGAAGCACAGTCTACACTGGATCAAGCAATCACTTGAGTATATTGGAAAGATGCACGAGCTACAGAAAAGGGAATTGCTCATTAGCGTCCCAAGCACAAAATAAACCATACAGTCGCGAGTAAGAGAATTAAAGTAAAGAAAAAGGATAGTTCTGCACATTAGTTGAAGGGAGAGAATTGACTGGTATTCAAATAGTCCGTCTATCTCTCTGTTCAGAATAAGTAGACAGCATCACACAATTTAGTAACATAGGCCTACTTTGCTTGACCTAACAATGCGGGGGAAAACATAAACTTATCGAACCAGACATTGGGTTGAAAACAAATGAAATTACTCCGATGATCTATAGAACCTCAGATCTACAAGTTCACTTGGTAACTAACGCTCATCAATATTCATCGAAACTGGAAGTCAGTGTGAATTAGTCCAACGAGTAGGCCATAGACGATCAAGACAAACAACGACTCACAGATAGCGGAGTTAAGTCCTCCAACGTGGCAACTCTTGTGGGTTTTTCTCCCACAGCTTCTGTAGCCTTGATAAAGGTAATTCCACCATACGTCCAAGTGGAGGTGATCTTCTTATTCCGACTGAGAGCTCTGGTCTTTGAGAATATGGTAGCATTGTGTTTTGTGAGGTTTTCGTTTATGTAGATCTGGATTTCAGACTGCCTCCCTGAACGGGTACGCGCACGAAGTTGCATTCCAGAAGAGAAGACCGAGTCCCTGGCGAACTTAGATGTAAATTCGACCAGGACTGGTCGAGTCTGATTTCCTTTAGGTACCGGCAGTCTTCGAGTACTTGCAATATCGGATCTCACCAGAGTCAAGCCCAAACGTGACTCACAGAGGTCCAGCACCGCATCGGCCGATTCTTGATTGCGATTTATTTTCTGGCGTCCACTTGAGACATCGACCGTAGCGGAGGCATCCTCTTTAAGTCCATGAATGATAAGGGAAGTCGCCCTTTTGTGAACTTCCTGCTTTTCCAGTTTTTTAGCCATGGACTTATTTGTAGTTTCAAGGGCAGACATTCTGGTCTGAAGATCAGATGACAGCGACTCAAATTTGTCGTTGATTTTCCCTTCAATCATTTCCCCTAGCGATGCCTTGAAAGTTAACATGACTTGTGCAACAATGTTCTGAACTAGCGGCGTAAACGACTCCGTTACCTTGGGGATTAATTGATCCATGGTGTGTTGATCCTGAAATAGCTCTACGAGATCGTCAGATTTAAGCGTCTTCTTGGTCATAGTTGCGACTTGACAATTATTCGAACGAGTGCACAGACGTTCCAATTGAATGTTTACAATACTTCGATATATATCACATACATATGCAAGCGATTTTGTATTTCATTATATCTGCTGGCAAATCTCATGATCATCTTAAAATTTAATCTGACATGAATTGTATTTTCGTTTTAGGGTTTCTTAAGACCGCAGATAATGCAGTTTAGATTACCTTATAGTCAGGTATTTTCTGTCTGTTGAATAGCGCTAGATAAGTAATTGTCTGCGTTGCTGTAGAGATGCGAAGGCGTGCGTGATCCATGGGTCTGACCTGCGTGACATGGCTCCAGCAGATATCGATGACATCCTCTTGCATCACACGGAGATCGTCTTCGCCCGCACCTCACCCCAACAGAAGCTTATCATTGTGGAGGGATGTCAGCGCCAGGGCGCCATCGTAGCAGTCACAGGGGACGGGGTCAACGACTCACCCGCCCTTAAGAAGGCAGACATCGGTACGATGAACCCTCATCACATCAGAATGCTCGTGAATAAGCTGGTGCTCAGCGCTAGGCTATCGAGTGGCGCTTTAGAACTTTGGAGATTACGATTACGATCTGATCTTGTCTCATCCGATCTTATCTTATCAAACCTTTTACTGACCGCAGAGTGATAAGCACGACATGTGAAGCCCTTATGACAATGTTCCGATGCGGACGTAATATTTCTTATAAATTGGTCCACTTGTTTGAAATAATATTAATATGAAACCCATACGGGACATTATTATCATCATGGTTTTCATGTCACTCATGATTATGGCGTTGATGTCGAACCTCTCCACTCAAAAATGATATATGACTTTTTGAGGTCATAACACTTTCTTTGGCATCGATTGTGATTATTGATTATCAATCGACGATTATAAATTATGATTTTATTTATTTCATGAAGGACCTCATTTGCGCATTTGAGGAGATTTTTATAGGCTCTGTAGGCCTACAAAGATACAGACACTACATATACATGCGCATGCGACTGATGAACTGTTATCCAGCGTTGCAAGCAAGACCATTATTTTAATCAGTACCACATGGCTTGAGAACGAAGCCAAGATTCCAGCGTTCAATAGCCATAGCTAAATGAACGCTTAAGCCTGAAGATCAGGACTTGGTATCAAAGACCAAAACCAAGACCGACTATTGCAGTCGAAGACCGTTGTCTCGAACATCCATCTCTGTT
>OY365816.1:7140276-7162776 GCA_959347315.1 Bimastos eiseni | reverse complement strand
ACACTGTGTGATGACAAAGATCATTGGCGTCGCCGTCCTCCTTTATCCAGGCTTGGGACTGGCACTGTCAGAGTGAAAGCAATTGCGGAGTTTCATCTCCTGTCTTTTCCATCCTACATAACGCCTCTCTTAAAGCTGTCATTTTCAGCCGAGGGTTAGGCCGGGAGCGCCTCTGAGTTGGCCTAAATATCTTGAAGGGTCGCTACATCAAATATAGTTGATTAATTGATTGATTGATAACTATATGCATTTCTGGAGATATAGTCTGGTTCAATTTGTCACTATGCATTTAATCGTTTTCCCTTCGCACTTCGCTCTTTCCCGTCATAGGTTGCTATAGCCTATCGATTCTTTCACATGTAGCATATAGTTATAGCCTCTCGTGGGTTATGAGATCGCTTACTGATAACGGACGAATGGTTCTGTAATGTTTTAGAAACCATCATCTGACGTTCGGATTGTTCTTTGAGACGTGCTTGGCCGCCTTCTTAGCTTACTGTCCCGGATTGGACAAAGGATTGAGAATGTATCCACTCAAGTAAGCCACGCGATAAAATAACCTACAGCTATCTGGTACGTTAAATAATCCAGATTCTATTAATACAGACCTGTTGAATTGTCAATGTTGGAACGCCTGGAACGTAAAACCACATTTCCTGTGTAGGGCCTATTATAACTACGAAAGTGTAGATAAAAACATGTAGGCAGAAAAAATTGTTCCATTACATAAATATAATCGACCAATACCACGTGACTAACCTCGTATTATTATTATTATTATTATTATTATTATTATTATCGTTCATTAAATTTGTGACGCACGCAACCATTCTGCTCTAACATTTTCTAACATGCTAATGATTGCAAGACATTAGCACAAAGCTGAGAGTTAAACTGATGATAGAGCCATAGTAGCTCTAATCTCGGCTGCTGATTACTACCATGCGCTATATGATTATATAAATGAACATATAATATACACTAGGCCTACAGCGTGTTCACTATTACAACATGTCTTATGTGTATGTATGCAAAGGTCAGCAATCGCTATAGAACACCAAGCCATTGTGTGACACGGTGGCCGATCGGTTACAGCGGTCGGCCCCTAACACTCAGTGTGCTGAGAGAGCGGGTTCGAGCCTCGTCCGGGGCGTCAGTCATTGTGTAGGGACCTTGAGCAAGTCCTTCGTGCACCATTGCTCTGCAGTACAACTGCAATTGCGCCGTCGAGTCGTGTGCACTTCTGAGCAAAAAATGTTGGAAGAAGGGCGGTATCAAATTTCAAGAATTTCAATTTCAATTTCAATCGATCTCCATTAAATCGTGAGACAAGGCATGCGGAGACAAAGAGTTTCTACAAATGTACAGATATAATAAATAAATAAATAAATAAATAAATAAATAAATAAATAAATAAATAAATAAATAAATAAATAAATAAATAAATAAATAAATAAATAAATAAATAAATAAATAAATAAATAAATAAATAAATAAATAAATAAATAAATAAATAAATAAATAAATAAATAAATAAATAAATAAATAAATAAATAAATAAATAAATAAATAAATAAATAAATAAATAAATATATATATATATATATATATATATATATATATATATATATATATATATATATATATATGTTTGTGTGTGTGGATTTATACGCTCTAGTTGGCTGACAATGAATGTGTCATTGTTGTTTGCATTGACAGATGGAGTTGGTGGATGGCACCAATGCCCTTCATGTTGATCATTTTCATCTACGACGAGAGCCGTCGTTATCTGATGCGTGGGGCACCGGGAGGATGGCTAGAGAGGGAGACCTACTACTGACACCCTTCAGACCACGTCCAAGGAGTCCAACAGCGCAAAAGGGAGTGGCAGACTTACATTTGTAGTAGATGCAAGGCAGTCTCCGGAGGCAGAGGCTGCTGCTGTTGCTGCCTTTGGGCATTCGTCAGCATCATCAGCATGCGTCCATCATTCTCAGTTGCAAATTGAGGCAATTAATTAGTGTTTAGTCTTAGTTTTGTTCTTTCGTTTCTCGTCTGCTTAAAACTTGCAACAAATCAATCGCTTTCTTCTTCTCTTTTCACCCGTTTCAATTCGTATGACAAAGTTAATCAATGCATTCTTTGATTACTAGTTCTTAAGAAAATATAAATATTCACTCTCACAGCAAAAATAGCAGGCATTTGCTGAACAATGTGAGTATATATATATATATATATATATGTTATTATATATATGGCACCAATGCCATAGGGCTTGTGAACGGTGCAGATCTATTAAGTATGGATACTACGGTTTGAAAAAGGTATACGTCATATATATATATATAGCCTATACATGTAGTAGCCTATATATATCAACACTTTTAAAATACATCAATGCGATGCAATAAATGCAAATAAGTTTATAATTTGTTCTTTTACACTGGCATTTGTATGGAAGAGCACCAAGTGTAGTCCTAATCCAAAAAGCCAACTCCTTAGCCTATATGGAGTGTAATTTTCTACAGTTCAAAAAAATTAGTTTTGTGATGAATTATTTCTAATTGCTTATCCTACAGGGGAGTTTCTTTGGGCATGAATTCGCATGGAAATAGCAGACATGTGGTGCTGTGTTCATAATGGAATTATCATTTCAATAGTTCTTTTGTCGATCTTCCCTCTTAAGTCATAGATGTTTTACTGAATGCAGAGTGAATTAATCTAAAATTCTCCTGACGTGCTGAAGATTAGGTCTTTCTTGAATGTAAACAGCTTTCTTAAAACATGAGTAGGCCTACAGCTTGTTAATAGACAATAGAGCGGGTACAATCTGCAAAGCAGTTCATAGATGTCTTACTCAGTGTAGGCTACTTGGTTCTCCACGTTTGCTTGTAAAGGTAGGTCTATACGTGTAGGCATACGAGCTTTACTCCTTGTGTACATCTAGGTAGCTCAGTAGTATTATTGGTGCATGTGAATGACAGTAAATCTTAATTGACTGCAACATATCTAGCATTCATTAAGAATGTATACCAGAAAGACTGCGATCTCAAATCCTTTTACCACTAGCCAAAAATCGAAACACTCGCACCATTAGATTATTTATTAAGCTTACTAAATGTTTTGAACGTTGATTGCCTATTTATACTTGTTGATATTAACACAGGCTTATGCTTTGTTAGTCGAACACGTTCTTTCTGCACATAACTTTGTTTGAAGTAGGCTATTCCTAAGACGACTCACGTAAAAAATCCAATGCTAGGAAACTAATAGGCCTAATGCTGTAAGCAATATAGTGGTTTAGGTCTACTATCGATGCGATGATGAAAATCTTTCCCGAATAATGCTAGATAGGTGTTGATGCTTTTATATACACGAGCGATTGTTGTGGAGTCGCGAAGATTCGCGTCTACTTAGTTGAAGTAGGTTCAATTTCTTTCTAAAGAATTTATCTTTGCAGGTAGGTCAAAATAAATTGTTTAAGAAACGATGTTGTGTTTTAGTTAAATGATTCCTTTATAATAGAATAGTCGACTTGTTACCTAGAAAGGTTAGATGTCCGAATAGCAATCGTACGTGTAATCTCCAAACTTCTAAAGCGCCAATCGAAAGCAGACCACAGGCACCAGCTTATTCACGAGCGCATAAGTAGGCCAACCTAACTTTTGTTCCGTTACGAAAACACTCTGATGTAGTTGAAAGTCAAACAAGTGCATTGCATTATAATAAATTTCAATATAATACTGTGCATAAGCTATTTGTAGGCTATAGGACAACGTTAGGTAGGCCCCTATAGGTCAATCTTAGAAATCTAGGTTTAGCACACACATAGGTCTACTAGGGAATCATCGACTAAGTTACACATTGAAATATTAGCAAATTTTTTTCTAATGTCATTTTTCTTCAATTGCTTTTAAAAAAGGAACAACATTGTAGAATCAGTCTTTAGGTCAAACAGACAATAATTGCGCAGAAGGTCGTGTGCATAACTTACCATAGAAATTCAACATGTGTGCCAATCAGCCCCAAAACTATTTTCAATTATGAAGAGAGTTAGACAGACATACACTCTGACGGACAGACGGACGGACAGCAATCTCTTTCTTATAACTAGTACAATGACCGTACACCGTCGGTGGGAAGAGGAGACGCCAAGAGAGAGAACTGACTACAAACGATACCTTAAAATAGTTTAATCCAACATAACCGTGTTCAAGACCTGTTAGCACGGCGTATTTACGTTCCCGATGCAGTAAAATAATTATCAGCAGTTGCAATGGTGCCTGATACATGTGTGATGCGGACGTCCGCGATGGGGGAGGAGTCAGTGGAATGCGGACAAATGCGAATAATAGGGAGGGATGAGAAAAGTAGGTTTTTTGTGTACGTCCTTTATGGACGAACCCTAAATGCCTAGCATTGCTAATGAGTCTGGAGTATCCTGATAAATTGTTCACAATTAAAGAGCTTCTTTTACCAGTAAGCCTAGACATACATCTGAAACCATGGTATTCAATATAGGCTTATGCGTCTACAATAAATGACGTCTATGCAAGCATGAATACTCTAAACTACATACATCTATAGTATTAGCAGACTGGTTCAATCTCACCTTTTGTCATTAAATGTCTATTAAAAAGCGATGCAGTAAAATAATTATCAGCGGTTGCAATGGTGTCTGATACATGTGTGATGCTCACGTCCGCCAAGGGGGTAGGGGCAGTGGTATGCGGCTTGGCTACATGGATTCAACACCTGTTTGAGATGAGAAATGACATGGTTTTCGCCTGAACATGCTCGGACGTAGGGCTTGAGAGGGTGCGGCTAGAGTGGTTAACTCCTGTGTTGAGAAAAACCCTGAACGTCAGCCTCAGTATCTTTATCTGTCTACCCTACTGGTCGTGGAGCCAGCCACCACATGTGCAGCGAGCAAGCAGGCAGACAGTTTGTATCCCTGAATGCTGGCACGTAAGCAAGAACCACGATATATCTCGTTACCACGTAACCAGTCTTACTGCAATCTGGTCATACAAGGCCATACTTGTAATAAAGTGTAATAGTGAAGAAGACCTTGGCAAAGGTTTGTCAGACGATACAAACGTAAATGATGAAAACGATCAAAGCAGACAGCGCTGACAAAGCGAATAGAAACAGAATGAAGCGCTTTGCTGAGTCCATCGCTGCTGCCTTGGACGAAACTCGACTCTTGTCAGACTCCATCTGCAGTTGGCCGTCGCCGACAGGCGGCGCCTCTTTCACTGCAATTTAAAATATATTATGGTATTAGAAAATATATTTGCATTGAAAATCATAAACTATACATCAATAAACATATACAACATCTATACATATTTTACGCATAGCACACAATACCTCAATGAGATGAGACTTCGAAGCTGAGAGACGCTGCTAGCACAAGCTAGCAAGAGTTCGTCACATACATAGAAAATAGACATATATAGGCGGTATATATATTAATATTTATTAATATTATTGTTATTACAGTAATTTTATATAGCGCTCCTTCAAGTTTGCCTACTCAGAAGCGCTCCCAGCTCAACCCCGGCCGAACAGAACAGTCTTAAGAGTAGCTAGAAACAATGCAGATTGATTAATAGGTATTTGTCGAAGGATGGTAGGTCACATGACCAGACACTGAGATGGCGCGGCGCTGCCTCACAGTAGTCCGGGAACGGGATACAATAAGTTCAGCTTGTGCAGCTGATCGGAGAGAGCAACGGCGTAATTATATATATATATATATATATATATATATAGGAATATATATATATATGTATATGTATTTATGTTGTCTTTGCCGTCAATTCCTATGGTATAATCTTCTCACCTTTATTGCAGTTGAATAGTGCGATGCACTCAAGGGCCAGTTCAAAGAAGAGCAGAACTGCTAATGATACCACGATGATGACAATCAGATTGTAGGACAAATCATTTGGCAGAAGTTCAATCTGAGCTCCAAGAATCAGAGTGGCCACTGTGTGAAAGACCAGCATTCACAAATAGCGTTGATTATTACATTTCTATATTCATATACAGTATTTTATTTACATATATATATATATATATAAAATTTATATGAATTTTCAGCCACGAATATATTGTATAATATATATATATATATATATATAAATATATGGTTCTGTGCAGTATATTCATGGCCGAAAATTCATATAAATATTATTGGTTATCATATATCATACCCCAATGATTTATATAACAGTTTGCATTAAACTATATAATCCAATCAATTGATCCAAGTTCTCATTACTACTGCCTTACCAAGGGTATGTGGACGTTTTATCACCGGACCATTCATCATAGGACTGTTCATCAAGAGGACATTTCATCATGGGACGTTTCATCAGGAATAATAAAGTTTCATTGCTTCACAACTTCGTGACAATTTAATTTTTCAGTCGTCCGCTGATGAAACGTCCTAGAATCCTAACCAAGTCAATAGTTCTGATCTATAAAAACCAACAATAGTCGAAATGCCTCCACATAATCTTCTTGGATTAATATGCACATGTAAGTTGATAGTAGTGGTCTTTAGTAGATTAGTCTGGAGTAATGTAGCTGCCAATGATAAGATTATGATGACAGTCAGACTGCAGAACAGATTATTTGACAGCCAAGATTAGTGTAAAAAGGTGAAGGGGTTCACAAGGTTTCCCTTATCTTAGAATTACGGACAAAACACCCATTGTCAGCGCTTGTTGAGGCAGCCTACTTATAGAGCGCCGTGTTGCTTAGAATAGATAGATATGTCTGACCTATTTTATACTGAGTCTGGATAACGAGTCAATTAGCCGATACTGTGAGCTTGCATGGGAAATTAGTTGAATGACTCCCTGATCTACTGCAAGACAATACAAGTCATAATAAGATCAAGACATTCCAACTTGCTGTGATGCTTACTAGTGTCTTAAAGTATTCGAGCTTACCCGCGAGCGATTGAGCGGCAATTGCTATGGCTCTGTGGAACCAATTGAAAAAGGGACGACGACTGGAATCTAAACCTGGACGCAATATTCCGAAGATGATCTGAACGACTGCGAGACCGGCTGTGGTCAGACCCAAGATGGCGTGGTTGGTCGCTCTCTGCCAATACAAACAAGAACAGAATGATAATTTTATTAAGCTCTCGATAGAACATCCATTTATCGATCCAGATGCTCGTCTAATCGGTGCACCGTTTTAAGATGCACAAAATTCACAGTTTTAAGTAATGGATCTGTCACGGATTGGTTGCAATGGCGCGCCATGCCTTGTGTTCACTAGCAGCGTCGTTTGAATCAAGGCGTAAATTTTATTTAAATAGTCTTTTCCAGGAGAAATTGTCAAAAAAAGACATAGACTAGTCACTACGTGTTAAAATATAGCAGTCAAACGTCTAATTAAAGAAACCCAAAATCGAAGGCTGTTCCTTTCCCCTAAACCCTTCCTCAATATCTTATTCATCCAAAATACAAAGCTACATCGACATGGCGATAGTTTCCGGCGAGGACGTGTCCTAAGAACTTTCGACTTCCGTCATTGGCCAATTAAGTTGCCTGCCTCGTTGCGCGTCTTTTTGAAGATTGATGCCCTCTGCCTGCTCACCACCAACCTCTAAAGACCGACCTGGAGCCTGCCGTTGGCGTCCAAGGTCAAGCGCCGGCGGTGAACGCCGGAGGTGAACGCCAGGCTCTACTCGAACGGACGTCTTCGGTTGTCATTAAGATATCCAGCTGAAATCGTTTCCATTAGGATCCATTGCTATAGAGTTCCTTAGTCTCTTTCCCGCTCAGTTCCGCAAGCTCCAGAAAACTTTCCTCTTCGTCAGTGATGACACTGCCTCGGAGTGCCACTGACTTATCCAAGAGTCGCTTTATAAAAGTTCGAAAACTATTGCGATTACAATTCAACCATTAGAAAAGGTAAGTACCTCCGGTTCAATTACACAACGACAATAAAAATTTTATTTAACGTATATCAGTCATTTTTATTCTGAAGAAGAGATACAAGGTGGCAGTAACGTTGTCTTTGACTGTTGGTCCTAGAGTCGAATTCCAGATTATTCGTCGCATAATTGAACGGGAGGTAATTCTCTTCTATTGGTTGAATTGTAATTGTAATAAAACTCTACTGTTGCGCTTATACATGGGCTCGTATACGCAGCAATCAAAGAAAGTATTTACTATCCGAAGGCTGATTGCATAGGAGCACCTGATTGCTGCAACAGTATTACGACGAGCTGCTTGCTTTTCCAATCGCATTGAGTAGGTGCACCCTCGTCGTTACAGTGTTGAATAATGTATTCTGCACGTTAGACGAAAAATGGACCCAATGCAAATTTTGACTGGATTCTGCTCACCTTCGACCATTCGCCAACTGATGCAAAGATGACGATAATCGAAACAGAAGTCGCCACAGCTGCCATGAACATGAATCCACGATGCAACTGAAATATAACAATGAAGTCAATTGATTAATACCAGCGTCATCATTAAGACGTCAGTCATGTACCATCTAAAAGCACTTTGCCATGAACAGTGGCCTCAACTAATGGGTTGGGTGTTGAGAACCAACAATCTTCCTCGAACTTCAACACTGTGGGTGTGAGGTTCCCTACCCCCTACCCACACAGCGCCTACTTAGCATCAAATGACATTTTATTTCATTTCCTATACAAACTGAGACGTTGTCGATTTCTGATGATATAGATCGGCCAGATGGGGGGAGGGGTTCTCTCAATCCATGTGGTGGGATTGGACACCACTGGCACTGAAAAAAATGCCTGTGGAAGGTCATTGAACGGGGTCAATACTGCATAACAATGCGTAGCAACGGTTACATCAACTGATATTTATCTGTAGTGACAATTTAAAAAATATGAATAAACAGTTTCAAATTCAAGCCTTCTATAGCCACTCTACATGTATGATGAAATCAAAACGACTCTGGCTTGACTCAATGCCTCGTTTACCCATGGTGACTTCACAGAACTATTTTTAAACGAGCCAATACCTTACTTCTGTTTTAATATGTCACTGAGTAATTTAACCACCCATTAATTTCGAATTTTTCTTTTCTGAACATGATTGCGTATAGGGCCTATGCACATGCCAACAGTTGAGAAATCTATTGAAGTTAATAATTTACATTATTGATCGTTAATATAATGTAGTGAAAAACTTATATAGCGCCACTCGATATCAGAGGCGCGCGCGACTCAACACATAGTTAAACTGAAAACAGAAAAGTCTTCAGTCGCCTCCGGAAGGTGCAGTAAGTTGTCAATTGACTAAGCACAATTTTCACAGACAGGCGTGCACGTGTGAATCGTAACTGATGCGTGTATGTGTGAAACGTAACTGATGCGTGCCCGTGTGAATAGTACAGTGTAACTGATGCGTGACGGTTCACCTGAAACCAAAGAGCTATTCCGGCGACTTTGCTGTTCAGTATCTGGCGACAGTGACGCGCTGCAATCATCGCACATCCGGTCAAGAAGACCCAGGCGAAATAGCCAAGAATCGCTACAAAAGACAATTGCAGAATCCCAACAGTAACTGTTCCTTCAACAATTTCAACTGCACCTTGTCAGTTAAGAACAAATGCCTAGTTGTCTTTTCTAATCAGATCTAATCTTACAACTTATGTGGAGTCACAATAGTCTAAATGTTCACTTATATAGCGCCTTAGAAGAACCTCACGAAGGCGCTAAACGTAGCCACCCGACATATCTAAACAAATGCGATTTAAGTATTGATCGTAGTCAAGTAATAATGTACTAAGCATCAAGTGACGATGTATCAATACACTTAGTAAACCCGTTAATTTCAGGGCAAGGACCAATATGCACAGGACTGGAAAGTGCCTGCATAACGTCATGTACCAGAAAATGGCGGTCCATGTAGATTGGCCATTTGGCGACAAAGGCGTAGAATGGCGTGTTTACATAGCAAATGCATTGCGTTTCGTATGAAAAAATTGACGATAAATTATTGTTTTAGTAATAAACAATTGAATTTGAAGGCCACAACGTCATATTTCATGTGCGCTTCAATGTCTACCTCCATTCATTTGACATTTATTTTACCTTAAGGTTTATTTTGAAGAGGTTTTGCAGCGAGATAATCGTGCCGCAACGTACTCACGGAACGCTATATGCGGCTAGACGTAATTGTTCTTTAAATCCAGGGTTAAAGTGTTCCCACTTGTTGACTAGTACTAGTAGGCCTTATCGGTTAGTAACTTTGCTGTCATTCTGGCTCCCTATCGACCAGTGCATAGAATACATGGCAGCTGCATTGGTTCGGCGCTGTCACTGGAACCTTGTCCCAATTTGTCTCCGTGAGCTCTGCTGTTGACTTCCGGTAACCCAGGGCGTCCTCCTCTTCATTGCGGGGAAAAATTCTCTTTGTTTCTTTTGCTCACATTGCAACTATGTGGAATCGAACCGTCTCTGTGGTAGGCCGAGTGATCTGTAACGTTTACGTTACTTGAAACCCATTAAAACTGTTCCCATAAATTACTTGCCATTTACTCTAACTACTTATTGGGCAAGTTAAGAAAATATAACGCGGATTTACACATTTTAAAACTAAATGTAGGCCTAAGTTGCGATTGAGTGAAACTTCGTACACGCAGCAGCTTGAAAATGTTTATAATGAACACTGCATATCTTCACATTTTAGATTATCTAATTGAAAGTCATTAAAAACACCTTCACGTTTATCATCAGTTACCGTTTGTTATTCCTTAGAAACTGAAAAAGAATAATCTTGATTTGTTTTACCTCCAATTTGTGTAATTAATCGATGTTACATCTATTACCACGACTCTGTACACCCGCGATGCCAGATGTCGCAACGCTCACCCACTATAGTCGATGATACACGGTTTTTGACGAGTGACCAATCCTCTGAATATCAAATCCTTGATTCCAAAGGTAAGGCAGCTAATAGCAGAAAGATTCAAAGCTAGGACACAGAGGTGTTAACAGTTTTGAAATGTAAAGGTTTGAGGTTGATGGATTTTGTTTCGATATTAGCGTCCCTATAGGCCTAGGGCGGTCAGTCTCCATCAGCATCAACTCACATGCTTGCTGTGTAGAGCTACGTTTAACTGCTGGACAGAGAGAATCGAAGTATACCGTGGACTTTGATGAAAGCTGGAATTCCGACCCCATAGGAGACTTCGGTTTGAAACAGATCAACTGCACCAGAAGTCACTAATGGCGACTCCGTGTGCTTTCTCATGATCAATGCTCCTGCAGATAGACAACGACTTACAGGAATATACACACGCACATATATATACATATATATACAAATATACAATATAAAATATATATATATACATAGGCATTAGATTTATATGGACAGTTTTCAGGACTATGCTTTTTTACCTGTCCATTACCTGTCCATGGCCCACAGAAATGCGCTATATAAAGAAACCTCAGCCTCAATATAACGACGCCTATGCAACATTGCATTGAGCTATAAACTGAAGCCTCACATATTCAACAGAATTTTAAGCCTCTACCAGAGTTCTCTTTGAAGACCCCTTGAAGAGGCGCTGTATAAGTCCCTGAATGAATGATTGATTGATTTGATTGGATGAATGAATGAATGAGCAATCAATGCAACCTGATGCGGTTTGACATCAAGTTGTTCAATGAACGACGATATTCAAGATACTACTGCTAATAATCGTTTCTCAGTAAAGAGTTGAAGGCAACAACGACAGTTTTCTGTCTCGAGGTCGTTTTGCATAGCAATAATCAGGTTGCGCGCAGAAGCAGGGAACATCATTACTGAATAGTAGGGAACAGCTACATTAGGGCCTATACTGAGTACAAGAAATGCAGTATATTTGCTGTAGGCATAGTGTAAGGTATATATAACAAAATAGCCTTCATTTCAATGCACAACAACGGAATAGAGTGAACATATGACGCAGTCTATACCTTTGTAGACCGTGCCCCACACAATCTGGATGAATAGCTTTTCAGTGAGGTCGAATGTCTTGACCATATCCGTGACGTTAACGTAGCCTTCTTTGTGATTGTCGATGATATGCGTGATTGAGGTGGACACAGGTAGAACGAACGAACAGTAGATGCGGCCATCCGCTCGACTGACTTGCTTTTCGGATAAGTCAAACTGCATAATATGATAACACAGTATATCTTACGTCTACGTGTTGTCCTCCTTCTTTAACCCTAACAGCAGCGGCTATATTCAGCCGGACCTGAATTCCGAAACCTCGGACTTGAGATCCACCCCTCGACCTTGAGAACCGCCACCCAACAGATGAGATCCACCACCCAAATACATGTTTTGTTTCACACATTTTATGCTTGCCTGAATAGAAAATAGCGACAATATCTGTTTTAGATTCGCCACTTATCATGACTGACCTGACATAAATTTTGTGCATAAATTTTCAAATAGGTCTGTGTGGAGATCCGACACTCCTGGATGAGAAATTTAACCACTGCACAATAGTCTTTATTTTACAAGCATAGCAATATTTGGCATGGAATGCTTTTAGGCTACTGATTAACTAGACTCAAAACGACTATCAAGGATTTTGCAAATGAGTTTGGTCCATATTCAGTGACAAGATTTCGATAGATCATTAGACAAATAGGTGCATAGCCTAAAAACAGGGCAAATTAGATTTTGTCTGATGTTATGCATTACCACACCTCGCGTCCCCGAAAATCAAATTTAACAGCTGAAACGTGAACTTGTAGTTACGACAATACATATTTAAACCATTGTCATTGATTGACCAGCTATATATTAGGATGGTCCACACTATAAAAATTACATAGCAATTGCATTTGTAACTGTTTGCCTGAATGTTTTGCTAGGACTCAATCAACGCATTGTAGGTATCCGATGCTAACACTGCGATGGTGATCGTTATGATGGCTTGGGTTGTAACCGTGTTGAATTGCATGTCGATTATCAGTCGTCGAAATACACGTCACCGTTTCATCTTCTCCCTCAAAACAAGAAGCAGTTAAAACGTTTAGCAGGAATACTGACCACTAAGACTCAGTAAACTGTAGGAAAGGCAAATAGTACTCGATAAAAGCAAAATTTAACATCATTTCAGTTTTGACTCTGCCGTTCTTGAAAGTCGTCGACAACAGGCCTAGCAAGGTAATAAGAGTACTAATATAGATGAAATAAGACAAAATCTAGCATGAAAAGGATAATCCTCCGATTATCCCGTCAACCCGAAGCTGTCTTTGCTTCGTATACAGTTCCAGTTGTACCCTACCTACATGTAATTTAACCGTAGAGCCTGCTTTAATCTACCGAACACTTTACCTTGCAAAATGCACTTATGAACTACCTAATGTAAAATTATATTGATTGTCATCAAAGGTTCTAATTCGTAAGCCGATTGGTTAGAGCGGTCAGATCGTAACACTCCTTGTGCGCTGAGTGAGCGGGTTCGACCCCGTCCAGGAGTCACTGTGTAGTGACCTTGAGCAAGTCCTTCGCACACAATATTTGCTCTGCATTACAACAGCAGTTGCGTCATCGAGGCGTGTTCACTTCTGAGCAAAAAATATTGGAGAAGGGCGACGTAAAATTTCAGTTGTATTGTATTGTATTGTAAGCAGAAATCATACAAATACAGTTCTATTTGATATTGCCCTCTTTCTGGAGCTCAGAAGAGCACATACCTATCGTCCAGCAGAATATCAATGGCGCTGAGGTCCTACGCACAAAGGACTCGCTCAAGATCCCTACACACAGTAACTGCATCTGACGAGAATCGAACCCGTCCTCTCCGCATTACGGGCCGACCGCTCCAACCAATCGGCCACCGTGCCATGCGGATATGAACGGAGACCTAATAACAATAATTAATGATGAATTATTTTCCTCCTCTTACCATCAAATGATCGGTCGATAGAGCCAGACTGACGTAAGCATCCGCCCTTCCGACCATTTCGAATCGGATGGCGTCCTTCTCTTTCCCCAAATACTGATAGGTAACAGCGAAGCGACAGCTTCCGTTTGAACAGTCCTTCGGATAGAGGAAGCAGCCCTTCGTTTGATGACAGCTCGACGTTGAGAACTCAGACACAGAGTACCCAGAATCAGATGTCGGCTGAAATTCAATCATTTATACTTCGATCAGACAGAGGATAAGTCGAGATTAAGGGTCCATTGTCGTTATGATTTCTTATTCCTTTCTATCCTTAACACTATCGCTATGACAATCATAGTCATTGCTATTATGATGATGATGATGATGACGATGACGACGACGATGATGACGGTGGTGGTGATGAAGATGATGATGAAGATGATGACGATGACGACGACGAAAGACGATGACGACGACGATGGTGGTGATGAAGATGATGATGATGACGATGATGATGAGACTGATGATGGCGATGGTGATAGTGATGGCCACGATGACGATGATGATGATGACGATAAAAATAATGCAAAGTCAACTAATGAGTATTAATAACAATTGCTATTACTATATCATTGTACTATTACTGGGGTTGCTATTGATGTTGTTGCTGATTGCTATTGCTACTGCAGCCAGCGCTATTGCTGCTGTTGTTGCTGCTATTATTATTAGGACCTTTTGTTCGCAACATCGCCAATCTATCTTACGCGTTATCTCAACTCTGCGCCTCGTGCAACTTCTCGCGATGTTCTTCCGGTCAAACACTTCTCTAATGTATTCAGTGTTCAAAGACGTTCAGTCGTGAGAACCAACTTATTCACTTATTGATAGCCGTTCAGCCTAAATAAAATATGTTGAGTAGATAGTAACTTGTTACAGATCGGCGCCAGGAGGAGACCGTTTCTGTGGACCCATTCAAGAAGAAGATGAGTAGAGTTGGGTATTAGAAGTCGAACTCTGACCTCCCACGGACTATCCTTTGTACAATCCTTTCGATTTTACGCAGCGCTGGTGAATAAGCTGGTGCCATTCGCTTAGCTTTCAAGTGGCGCTTTAGAAATTTGGAGATTACGATTACGAACGAGAGGATGAGGAAGTTGATGTTGGTGAGGAAGTTGAATATGGAGAAAATACGAGGCGCATAGCCACCCAGAGCAAAATTAAGAATAGAAGGAAGAAATGAAAGGGAAGAAGAAAACGAGGGACGCGGAGGGAGAAGATGGAGAAGGAAAACGGAGGAATTCGTCCTCATACAGACGCATCTTTCCTGAACTGAACGACAGTAATCTCTGTATGTTATTTGCCCGTGGTTCTCCGCATGCGCTCTGCCACGCCCCGATACAGGAGCTTTGCCTATGTGGATCCCACCAGGCACCAGCTGGAACAGCCTCCCCTTTCCATTTCGGAAGGAGCTGCTCTCTCGCTCCCCTCCTGCCGTCCGGAAGCGCTTGAAGACTTTCTTTTTTCTGTTTAGCTTTGTGTTGAGTCGTGAGCGCCTCTGATTCGAATGGCGCTATATAAGTGCTCCATTACATTACATTAAATTATTTCCGACGCTCGCTTTGAGTTTAACGACGGGTGAGGCTTTTGCTCATAATTTTATTTGGATTAATATGCTCTTATCTGTTGGTGCATCTGAAGACTGATGAAGGTAAAGATCACAGGACACAGCCACAGTTGTCAGTTGGACGGGTACAATGCTCTCGCTCTGTCCAGAATCCTTTCGAGATTCCTCCTCTTAGCCTTAGGCCTACCTCCTCTCCCGTTTCAATCTAACCTTAGCCGTAGACTGTCGGCTTACCTGATACCTTTGGATCTTGATCTAAATCTGATTTGACCCAACCTAAACATAAATTTTGTTTTGACTAAGCGCCAATGAATAATCTGTTTCCAATTACTCCGCTTGTTCAGGAGCTATACAGAAATCTTGAGATTACAATTATGACTACAATTACGAGTCCAACCCTACCTTAACCGTCGTATTTAAACTGATCTGAGACGTGATGACAGAAGATTCGACCGCAGACCAGAACGTATCGTACTGCTGCACGAAGCCAGATCTAAACGATTTCTCAGAATGTTAGAGACTTCATTAGAAATGATACCTTTTTAAACTACAATTATGCAAGGCTGTCTGCATTGCGACAACTTATGAATATGCAGATAATTTAGTCTCTCGCCATAAAAAGCATTTATTTCTGTAACCGTTTTAACTTGAGCACGTGTAGCGCCAGAATTAGGTTACTGATGTAGTCGATTTTAAGTTTTAAACTGTGTATAAAATAATGTTGATTGGGCTGACAATGTGTGTAAATTATCGAGTTTAATACTGGGATTTTGTGTCTAAAAATAAAAAAGAAATAGTCGAATAACAACGTACAACATGGAGTCAGTTACTTAGGCCAAGTAGCAGTAGAGAGAAACGGTTGAGTTAGATCCCAGCGAATAAGAAATGAAGGTCTCGAAGAACATCGACAGTTTCTAATCATGTAAAGTTATATAAATATATAACTTTAACCAATGCATGCGAAAGAAAGGACTCGTTTCGCAGTTCATGGACATTAATCAGGTCAACGGAATGTATAAAATTGTTATTGTTGTTGCTACTGCTACGGCTGCTGATGATGATCATGATGATGACGACGAAAATAATGACAATGTAGTTTATAAATGTGTTGATAAGGATAGCATAGATTAAATTGTGAAGCGCACGTCTAAAGCCCCATCTCTCTAGTTTAGATATAAAATTAGCAGTTACAGTTGTGGACATTTGGACAGATACCAGAAGATTCTAAATGGGAGTGTCACACTTCGTTAATACTGAAAAGAGAGACAGTTGCGTTGAAAAGACAACCGGTTTGAAGCCTGATCTGGAACAGAACAGACAAGTCATGGCTGGGTCGAACTGAGAACGGTGACAATAGTTGAGCTATAGAAGTTTGTCAGCAGGTCATCTGAGAAAGAAACGTTTTAAGTTGTGCCTTGGAACCGTAGCAAATATCTTTACCTGAAGACGATGTTTCCGACGTTTTGATTGGGCGCCTTCCATAGCAGGACTATTTGGTCTTTATCAGTGCCGTCACGATGTGTAGCGCAATTCTAAGCAAAGAATAAAACTGTACGTTTATAAAGACGAGTGCCCAGATGATTCGTACGTTTGTTGGACGTGCAAAACTATAACTGGTTTCAGTGTAACTGTATCCCATCAATTTAGCATAAGTCTGTCAATTTGATAAGTTACAGTCGATCATTTGAGGATGACCAGAAGCTGCCTTAGTGCAGCTTCTGGTCATTTAGTCAGCGATGATGATGATGATGATGATGATGGTGGTGGTGTAACTGGTGTTGGTGGTGGTGCTGCTGCTGATGACGATGACGACGACGACGATGATGACGATGGATATGGCGATGAATTATGATTGATAATGGATTATGATGATGATGACGGCGACGATGATGACGAAAGATTCACCATAGTAGCTTACGTGTGTGCCATGTTTCTCAGGGTACCAGTACTGTAGACGCGTCGTCTGTTCGTCGTAGGCAATCCATTCGCCTAGAATGACGTCAGTGTCTTCTCCCAATGATGAGGACGATAACGATGAAGAGGCGGAGGACGAGGCGAGCCTGGCGCCGATTTGGAAGCCACGGAATTTGGTCTGATTCGTAGATCTAAGAGTAACTGCCGCACCAATCACCATAGTTCGCATGACAGACTGACGTCAACACCGACGGATGATAATAGCCGTTTTATATAAGTTAAGCCTATGCTGACCAATGGCCAATGGTAAAGGCGCTGTTGGAGGAGGAGGAGCCAGTATATATATATGTATGTGCATATAAACTGCGCCTAAGAATAACACTCCTGTGCCCTAAGGAGGTGCTGAGGGGTGCTTGAGAAACCCTGGGCTCGACACCTACCCCCGGATTTTTACCGGACACTGGAACGAAGTTAGAAGTTGGCTATTGAGGACTCGATTTAGTGTAGCATGCGTAAATAGGATGGTCACTATGATGTGTGTTTTATGAGCGATGTAAGATTTTCTAAGATTTACATTGCTTTATTTTAGCTGATATTCAGACTGATTGTTAAGACTGTTAATAACATCGCATCGGATTTTTCCTGCTGGCATTGTGTTATTAAACTTATTTTGTTAACTGTTGTAGCCTATTATATTACATACATTTATTGCTGTTAAACCTATTATTATTATATTATATTATATTATGTTGTTATTGTTAAAAGTGTTAAGTGTAGGATAAGCATTTGTTTTATGCTAATAAAGATCACTGATTCGCAGTCTTTGTTAAACCTCTCAACGTCGACCGACTGACCTTGGAGGACTTGTGAAGGTCGATAGGTGGATTCGTTGACTACAATTTCAAAGGGAGACTCTGTCAGTTGTTGGTCAGCAGACGAGTGCTTGGGAAATCCGTTGACACAGGTTTTGTAGGGAGCGCCTTCTGGCCACGACCACCCTGCAGGAATACAATCACATTCACAAGGGTATCTTTCACTGGGACTAATATGGATTATGGGAGGGATATGAAGCCGCAACGTGTCAGCCAATGAGTCATCGTCTTTTCTGATCGCGGGCTATGTCTGCGATCGGCTGTGTGGGCCTAATGAATAAAGTGACATCCTGGTACTCGGCCGGGTAACGTTATAATGTATAGGCCTAATCGCCGAAAAGTTCATTTTAAATAAATGCTACTCTAGTCAAAAAACCTTCTTTTGATGCAGTCAATACTATCCAAACATGTTATTCGTATTGCACGTTCTATAGTTAAATTAGGTCGTTTCATATCGTTAACAAAACAAGCGCGACTGCCGACTTATCCTGCGCAAGTCCCGGATTTAGCCTCTGGCATAATCTAGGTCAATGACCCAGTTTTCGTTGGCTTCATTTTCATTCCGAATTTATCCCAGATCCTGCTATCAGAAATTAGATATAATAAGGTAACTAGCTTTGCCCAAATAGACTCTAGGCCCTAATGGTTCTTGGTCATCTGCAGCAAACATGGCTGGAAAGCAAAGACTCTATTTCATGAGCAATCAACCAATCACGGACAGAGAAACAAAGCTAACGAACCAACTACAGGTAAATAACATCTCTCGAGCTCAGGATCAGAGTTAGGGTTTAACAAGTGACCGTCTGAATATTAAAACAAATCATCGGACTTTTTGATTACAAAAGCGTCAACACTGTACTTTCCAGACCTTAGCGTCCTCCCTTCTCTCCTTTATCCAGGCTTGGAACTTGCGCTACCTGCTTTCTGGCAGTGCCAGTTCGTTCCAAGCTTGGATGAAGGCGATGCTAATGATAATTGCTGTCACACAGTGTCGTTAAACTGAACTACTACTAGACCTTAACCTGACTAAGATTCGGAAGATGATCCTAGCGCTTAACGTATGACTTTGCACATGTAGGTAGGCTTACACATGTCTGTGTACATATCTCGCCGCTGCTATTAATTCCTAAACTGTAGTCTTAATATTATAATAATAACGAAATCGCGATAAAATTAAGTTGAATACGTTTTAATCCACATGTGCTTATCACGACGAAGTTTTAGTTTTAGGTATATACATGTAGCGTATGCAAGGTAGTCTGGACCGTCTGCGCCAACGCCAACCACTATACATATAGACCTATATGAATAAACAGGCAATTATATCTAACAGTGTAGTGGAACAAATCCTACAGCATACCTGATTTGATGGCCGAGAGCACCAGAACCAAATCAATAACTGTTGAAGTCATTCTATTTCGTCCGTTCAGCTCACAGCTTGCTCATCATCTACAGAATATTGACTATTAATTAAGCGTTGCTTCGACATGTTTAATTGGCATACAAGCCAGAGACTCCAACGTAAGCTTAAGATGCAGTAACGGCATGATGAGACACAATAAGACAGTGGAATGGCAAAAACGCATTACAACTTGATGGATCTGTTGGTCTATACACCTATCAGCTGGGACTCGAAGGGTCTGTTTGATCCGCGACTGCTTATTCGTTAGAGATAACCCCGCTTATTTCGCAGCTACTCGTCATACTGACGGGCATGCCACTATCCTCCACATGTCAATGCGCTGGGTTGTAGCACAACTCTGCTCCATCCTTGCCAAGGTAAAGTTACAATCTGTCAGACATTAACCGTTTTAATACTGTAATTGTAAATTTATACATTCTAACATACGACTTAAACTTGTGCAATCACTTGTTTTGGAACTGACCTGTGTCTCAATCAAATTGCATGTAGGCCTATACTAGTTACTGGCGATGAACATGATTCAATTGGCTTCACTCTATAAAGAGATGCAAAGTGATACGCTGCTCCAATCAAAAAGCCAGGACGCTACTGAATCAATCGCGTTTGAAATTCATATTAGAACAGAATAAGAGTCAAGGATAGCTGCAGAAAACTCTTGGAATGTATATATATATATATATACATATATATATATATATACAGAATATATATATATATACATAAATACATTCCAAGAGTCATATATATATATATATATATATATATATATTATATGTCAGTAATCTAGTCCTGTTTCAAAAAGCCGTTGGCCTACATACGGCATTCGCGAACACCGTTAAAGGTATCGTTCATCGGTAGAATCTGACGTCCTGTTCCAGACAACAAAGAAAGCAAAGATCCTCGAGATGTTAAGAGAAAGAGAATTAAATAAGAACAACGTCAACTTACGTGCATGCGCCTATTTAGGTCCACGTAGCTTAGTCTGAAACTGGGTTCCGTCGTAATAGGGCAGTTACCATAGCTGAGTAAACCCTCTGCTGCCACCGCTGCTACTTACTGTTGCTACTGCTGCTGCCGCAAGTGCTTTCAAGTGTCTGCCTGTTACAAGTCGGGCCATTGAGTGGCAGGGTCGGTCGAGATAACCAATGACCCAGATAGGCCTACTTCATAACCTGACCTACCTGAAGCTACTTCCACAACAGCCATCACTGGATCCGTGTATATGTAAATGCAATGTAAATGTAAATCTTTCAAATTTTCACAGCCGTGTTATTTTTCGTAAGTTGCACATTTAATTATTAACCAACGCCATCGTCTAACGAAAGGAGAACTAATCAAACTTACGAGGAATACGGTTCCTCGGCTCTAGGCCCCAATGTGTAATCCATTGTTCTACGGACACCCCTGTATAAACAGACACATACATACATACGTACGTACGTACGTACGTACATACATGTATGTATACATACATACATACATACATACTTACTTACATACATACATATATATACATACATACATAACGTACATACAGACATATATACATACATACATACATACATACATACTTACATACATACATATATACATACATATACAGACATACATACATACATACATACATACATACATACATACAAACATACATACATACATACATACAAACATACATACATACATGCATACATACATACAAACATACATACATACATACATACAAACATACATACATACATACATACATACATACAATACATACATGCATACATACATACATGCATACATACATACATATATACATACATATACAGACATACATACATACATACATACATATATACATACATATACAGACATACATACATACATACATACATACTTACTTACATACATACATATATATATACATACATACATAACGTACATACATACATACATACATACATACTTACATACATACATATATACATACATATACAGACAAACATACATACATACATACATACATACATACATACATACATACATACATACAAACATACATACATACATACATACATACATGCATACATACATACATGCATACATACATACATACATGCATACATACATACATACATACATACATACATACATACATACATACATACATACATACATGCATACATACATACATGCATACATACATACATACATACATACATACATACATGCATACATACAATACATGCATACATACATACATGCATACATACATACGTACATATATTCATACATACATACGTGCATGATGCATCTATAACTCCAAAAACGGTTACTATCCGAATGCGCGTAGTTTCACTGGATGTGAATGCGTTATGTGGTCCACACTGAGCAAACAGATGTGTGATTTGTCTATTGTCGCAGTCAGTTTGCAAGGCCTTTGGACCGAGGGCTTAAACTTACCTAACACAATTACACAACTACTAAAACAGTTCAGTAGCATTTGCTATGCTTTAAGAATAATATATCATGCAAGCTATTATAGATTGATGCATGCATGTGTGTACTAGAGCAATTAATATAGCGCCATTCGTGTATTCGTAAAGCGCTGCATAGGCCTAAGTGGCTAGCTGACCGGTCTATGTAATCATTTTTAGTTTAAAGTGTTTGTTGCGCAGAGCGAATGCAACCGAGCGTTAAATGCAATGGAAGATTGTCCCTTAGAAGGATTGTCCAATGCATGAGTAGGTTAGACGGACTCACGTTCAGGTTTA